>JAOTQR010086417.1:0-35452 GCA_025774065.1 Solanum ossicruentum
TCCTTCTCAGAGGCTTTGTAGACTGTGTAAACCAATGTGTGGTCATGTCTCGTACTTTAGACATCGTGGCCCCAACGACCTAGCTATAAGCATCTCGTTTTAACTTGTTAAAACAGTATAGCTCCTTAGAAGCATGCCAAACATAGATGTCACTTATAATATATAGGCAAAACGCTTAGATATAAGTTGGTTCTCCCGAGCCTTATCGACAACGGGTGCCAGTCCGCCCTAACCTGACTTTGGGGCGTGACAGGGTGCTTTTCCTTAACCACTATGATGGAGGGTGGTATGTCCACTACTAGTTAAGGGGTGTATTCCTTGACCATTATGATGGAGGGTAGTATGCCTATCTACCCGTTAAGGGGCACATTCCTTGACCACTATTATGGAGGGTGGTATGTCCATCTACCACTTAAGGGATATATACCTTGACCACTATGACGGAGGGTATGATATCCATCTACTGATTCAGGGGTATATACCTCGATCACCCTCCAAGGGGGTTCTATACCTTGGTTTCTAATTACTTGTTGCTTGGTCTATGATGATGGTTTCCTCCTACATATATATTATGTTCTATATAAGCATGTTTTGCTTCAAGCATGGATCATGCATGTCATGTTGCTAATATACTATCTCTTGTTTATGTATATGCATTTTGATTATGTCGCCTATCTCTTATCATATTGCCTCCTACATACTTAGAACATTCAGACGTACTAATGCATACTCTATGCCTGTATAATGTTAACATATAAGGAATGAGCCCTTCATGATCAACATTTCTGGGGATAGTTGGTCATCTTGAAGAATAACTATTGGTGAGTCCTCAAGTTCGGGGAAATTAGTTTTGCGCTCTTACTTTTGTTGATACTCAAAAAGGGTGAGTCCGGAAATTATCAAGAGCCCCACCCAATCTATGCTAGAGATGTTGTTGGACAAGTTGTGTAATTATTCCTTGAGCTTGTCTGATGTGATGATTTATACTACTAAGTACTTCCCTTAGTCCCTTTATCCTTATTTCTATTATCTTATGTTGTTTACTTTGCTTCCGCGATCAAGAATATGTGAATCATATGCTAAGAGCTTGTTTGGGATTCCTTTCAGTTCCCATTCGTTGTGTTACATCTAGGCTCTAGACTTGGGTCATGACAACCTCCCAAGCAATGCTTGATTTACTGTCACAGCAAGACTTGGACAAAATGGTTACTCAGACTTCACCAATTGCCTAGACTTCACTCTTCAAATCTTCTGAATACTTCATGGACTGACAGATATTGAAGATGATTTGTTCATTATTCAATCTAAACCTGAGTTTACCAACTCACATATCAACTAATGCTTGCCTAGTGGCTAGGAATGGTCTTCCCAAGATGATTGGGATGTTAAAGTCAACTCCGTAATCTAGGATCACAAAGTCTGCGGGGAAAATGAACTTTTGACTCTTACCATCACATCATATAGTATCCCCACAGGCTTTTTTACTGTGTAATCCGTCATCAATAACTGCTTGCTAATTGGAGTAATGCCTCCCAATCAAATCTTTTGGTAGACCGCAAGGGGAATCAGATTAATGCTGGTACATAGATCATATAGTGCTCTTGTGAACTCCACATCTCCAATGGTGCAAGGTATGGTGAAAGCACCTGGATCTTCTCTCTTCTGAACTAGGAACCTTTGTAGCAATAGCACTACAATGTTGAAGCTCTTAGGAGATTTCATGACTCACAGTATGCTTTTTCGTAACCAAGTCCTTCATTTACTTAGCAGACCCTTGTATCTTCTCCAAAGACTCAATGGGATGGATGTTGATAGAGAGCTTCTTCAACATTGAGAGAAAGTTCTTGAATTTTTCTTCTTCCTCTCTCTTTTTGATTCATTAAGGGAAGGGAAGAGGAGTCCTAGGAATGGAATTCAACCTCTATGGTGCACCAACTGCTTCAATCAAACCATCCTGTCACGATCTTTCCTTAATCTGCATCCTTGGCCACAACCATCTCCTCTCGAACATCTTCTACATCAACCAGCGTGGAAGGATTAAAGGTGTTCTTGATACCCGAAGTAGTAACCTCTATACACTACCCTTCAGTTTTAGGATTTTGTATTAGGTTACTAGGCAGTGTATCCCTTGGATGCTAATTAAGCTGAGTCAACAGTTGACTAAACTGTTGCTCTAGCTGTTTGATAACCACAAAGATAGACTCTATTCTCTAATTAATACTTGAAATTTCTTATTTCATATCCCATAGAGTCTCATTTTGTGTCTCAGCCTTCCTTAATAGGCGGTCACACATCTCCTGAATTCTGGAACTACTTGCACCTGCATCGCAGTTTGCTATGGCAGATAAGGACCATTTCTGAAGCCTTCTCTGTGACCCCAATCTCTATCAAGACCCCTGTTCCTATAATAGTAACGTCCACAATTGTCCTCGTAAAATCCAACTCTACGAAAGTTTCGACCTTGGTCTCCTTGACATTGGTGCCAATAGTTTTGAGTGGACCATTGGGCATTAGTGTAGAAAACCCCCATCTGATTAGTAATAAACCTGCATCCTTATCATAATATAGCTACTAATATATTGGTGAATGTGTAGGTTGATGAACCACTACATTCACTCTCTTTTAGCTCTAGTTCATCATCACCTCCATACCTATACGAATCTGAGCAAGTTGTTGCATGATTTCTTAATTAATTCAAGCTTGCTATTGACCCACACCAATAACATGCAAACTCTTAGTCGATGCTTCTTTTTTCTGCCCCCAAGCACGATTTATCTTGGCCACACTTTCCATTCGCGCTGCAATCCTTACATATGGCTGATCTAGAAACATGCCCCCTATGATAGCATCAGCACAAGCCTAACTTTTCTCATCAAGTGCATGGCAGAATATTTACACCAAGGTGTCATCAACTATTTTGTGGGCAGGGACGCTAATCAAATATTTTGTGAACCACTTCCAAGTAGTGCATATCAATTCAGTAGGAAGTTGCCCGAAGTTGTTGATCTGGTCCTTCAACTTGAGCTTCATATATCTAGGGAAGTACCTCTCCCAAAAGGCCTTCTATAAGTCTGCCCAACTGGTGATCGAACTCTACGGGAGCTAAGATAGCCATAACGCAGTATTGCTCGTAAGAGACAATGGGAAGACACGAAGTCCTGCATCATCCATATACAGATTATGTGTTCCTATGACCCGAATGCCAAATTGTGTAGGTGGCTATGAGGATCCTCCGATGGGAAGCCCGGAAATAGCCCATGGTTCTATAGTGTCTGAAGTAACCCACTGTAGACTATAAACTTTGTTTCTATTGGTAGTGGTGGCCATATAATAGCTCCAGTCACCTCTAAAGCCATATGATTCAACCTGTACTGATTCTACCATCAAGCATTAGCGTGGAAATCATACGGCAATGGAGCAATGTCCTCCAAAAGAGGTGGGTTCTCATTTTCAGGATCCTCATTATTGTTCCTGTTTAGAGTTGTATCGACCTCGTTGTTGGCATTATCTTAGGCCATTCTTGTTAATGTTATATGGGTCTCTGGATCAAATGGACTCAAGGGATTTCCTTGACTCCGAGTGTTCATACACTATACCTAGACCCTGAAAAGGAATAAAAACAAAAAATAGAAGTAAATTAAGGAAACTAAGGATTAGCTCTCGAATTACTAAAGAATCTATTAAGTCTGGGTATTTCGTGTCAACAATGCCAAAATCATTATATCGCCCAAGTTACATCTCCTTTTTAGAGGATAAAGTAACGATTGTCAAGATATATAACCTAACAAAAGTTACAGTCGAACCCACAGGGAATAAGTAGACTAAATAGAATTCAGCAATATACAATTTGAATAATTAACCGACTTAATTCCGCAAAAATGAGGGTTTTCAATAATCAATCAGAATATAAAACTAATTAACTATCACAAGAGAGAAGTCAATAATGGAGAGAAACTAGAGTATTATGTTCCCCAAGATTTCCCAACTCAGTTGCACCGAATAACCTAATTCTTTTTTAGTGTATAGCATGCATGATGGTAATTTATGTCCACTATGCCCCTTGCTCAAATGTCAGAGGTGAATTTCACTGGGTGACTTGGTCCATCTCCATAATGTGCATTACTAACCATTACCTATTCCTCCCAGTTCAACCTCCCCTTGGCCCAGTTTGGTTGATTAGATGAGAATACATAAATCAAATCCTATTAATTAATCTCTTTTACTATTCATTACTACCTTCGTCCACTCAGTAACAGTAGGAATTTTCTAATGGTTGCCACCACTAGGAAACATGAAAAATGAAGAGAGTTAATAAATACATGCATATATACATCTTCCACATATTGTGAATTATCCGATTTTACTTTATTAGTTCTTCATAATTCCTAAAATCCTAATTGTGGATTTAACTACTCATGCTATGTGTAGATGTAGGAATTATGAACTGAGAAGACATAATTGAACACTTCAACAATAGAATTAAGAACAAACAATCCAACTTCTTTGAAAACCAGAAGCATCAAAATTGAATTAGACCATAAGTTATATCAAAGACTCTCCAATATGATCTTACAATTTTCTCTCTTAATATATTGAGTTCTTTGAGTACTAGGTGAAAATTTTGAAAAATAAGCTAAAATTCCTTTTTATAATAAATAAAATTCAAATCCTATACAAAATAGGAGAACTGATCGACACACCATACGAAAGGTACTTTATGATCAGTATGGACGTCTACGACCCTTAATCGAGGTCTCGTACTAAGCTACTAGAATTTTGTACTTCAAATCTATGACACTCTATGAGTCATACAATGATTTACCACCCATTAAGAGGGTTTCGTCTAATGATATATTATAAGTCCAATTCTCTAATCCTCAGGTCAAGAATCCTCTATGACGACTTGTAAACTCCTCCACGATTCATTTGTATGTTCGTAGACTAAACCACAAAAAATAGCCCCTCATTGGAAATCTTCTTAAAACATCCCTACAACCCATAGAGGGTCTCGTATAATAGCAAAAACCAATAACCTGTGTTACTTTCCCCAAAGTCATGGCGAACCTGTAATCATGCAAATATAAATACAAAAACACATAAATCAACTAACATCACATTAAGAACACACAACAGTCCGTGTTATAGGTATCAAAAGTATTATATTTTCACTACACATTGAAACTACCCCAAAAAGTGCCCAAAAACGTGCCTCGGAATGCTTAGAATTTTACGGTCCATATATCTCAAAATCTGTTTGTTATTTTGATAATCTAATTTTATATTCTTGTTCAGGTGGTCCAAATTAGGGGGAGAAGGTTCTAACCCCGACTTTAAAGCAATCGAATCACAATATCAGATTTCCAAAATTTCAATTTTCTAGAGACGATCCGTGACAGCACCGCGACACGTAGCTATCACAGACATGTGTTAATTTGGCCTTCATGATAGGTCTGTATCATGGTCCTATGTATTTTACTTCTAGTGATTTCTATCTCAGTCTAAGGCTTTGGGGTCATTGGCCTAAGTGTTTTTGACCATGTTTTTACCTATACTTAGCCTTATTTCACTCTCACGTCATCCTAAACATTCCCTAGTACTTACTCAAATACTTAGTCGTATTTGCATTCCCCAAACTCAAGTCCCAAACTCTCATCACAAGCTAAGGTTCTCCTTAAAGGTTCTTTTTCAAACTTCAAATCTCCATCTCCAATCTTCACCAAGAGCTTCTCCAAAGCTAAGGTATGTAGGTTTTAGTCATTTGGTTCTTCCACCTATGTTGTCCTAATTTCCTTTCATTCAATTTGCATGATTTAAAGTTTATTTTAGTTAGGGACTTGTATATTAAGGAATTTACTTTATAGTGATTTGAGTCGATGAATGTATGGTTGTTTTATCATCTTTAAGCTCTGAATCTTGGATGTAATATTTGATGAGGGGTTTAGATGTGAATATCTTAGGTGTATTGCAAGGTGTTGTTTGATGGTTTTACAACAGATTTTCTTTCATGATTTTATCTCTAAATAGCATGGTCTTTTACCCCCATTACACCCGTCGAAGTGTTTGATAAAATATCTGTCTAGGGTTTCTTGTGGAATTGAAGGTGCAAATCATTACGTATGATATGAACGATGTTGTTATGATGAAATTAGCTTATGTACAGGATAAATTCTATATAGAGCTTTGCATTAGATCATGCCCAATTCAGGGGGTCTAAATACCCGGATAACCGAGATGGGGGTTTATACCCATTAACCGAGGAAGGGCTAGTACTTCTCCAACTAGTGATGGGGCTGCATCATCACTAACCAAGTTGGGGTTTTCTACTCATCAATCGAGTAAAGGTTAGTACTTCACCACCTAGGTGATAGGGCGGCATTATCACCAATTGAGTTGGGGGTTTGTACTCATCAACCAAGTGAAGGATTGGTACTTCACCACCTAAGTGATGGGGCGACATCATAACTACCCTACCAAGAGATATATATCTTGGAAATCTAACTTAGTCTATTCTACATGTAGGATATCTTATATGAGTAAGAGTTTCTTAAGCATGGTTCACTTTAGCATAGGTCATACATATCATATTGCTATATTATGCCTATTTCCTATTGTTATGCATTTTGTTTATGATGCTTATTTCTTGTTCCATTGAATTCTACATACTTAGTACAAATAAACAAAGTAACACATACTCTTGCCTACATGATATCACTGTGTATGAACTGGAGCCCAAGCTGATCATCCTCGTCCTTTACATGGCTAGTTTGGTGCTATTCAAGCTAGTTGGTGAGTCCTCTATTTCGGGGACCTTAGTCTATTTTTTCCCTTTATTTGTATTAATACACTCTAACTTATTTTCTATTTTGACTATGAGGGTGAGCCCGATAACCTAGTCTTGGCCCCCGCTCTTATCTATATATTTAGAGGTGTTTGTTGGACAAGTTATGTATCTATGATATCGGCTTTGACTATTCGTCTATTGATGATGATGTTTTGAAAGCTATCCTTTAGACCTTTTCCTCCTTACACTTACTTTATGTCTTTTACATGTTTCTACGACCAATGAGTTGTCATGATAAGTTAAGAGGCTTGATTTGGATTCATTCGGTTTTCCTATTCACTGTATCACATCTAGGCCTATGTTTAGGTCATGAAAAAGTTTGTATCATAGCACCAAGTTGATAGATCCTCGGAGTCCAACAAACCGCATTGACTAGAGTCCTATTCATGATTGTGATGCACGCCATGACTATGAAAATGAGGCTATGAGACATTTTAGGAAATGTTTCCCTTCTTCATGTTCTAAGTCATTCTATAGAGTTGTAATAAGTCCCCCCCCCCCAAATCATTTTTCTTTATTATGCTAGATCATTCTAAACACTAGAGGAAGACATGCCCAAACTCTCGAGGAGCAACCTACCAATGGTGAGCTCAGGGATGCTCTTAACATGCTTGGCCAAGGGGTGGCCAAACAAGTCAATCAAGGGGCCCAAGCCCCTCATGTTACTACCGTAGGAGCTAGGGTAAGAGACTTTATAAGGATGAATACTCTGGTTTTCCATGGATCAAAGGTTGATGAAGATCCACAAGAGTTCATTGATGAGGTCTACAAAATCTTGAATATTATGGGTGTTGGGCCAAATGAAAAGGCAGAGTTGGCAACGTACCAACTCAAAGGGGTAGCTGAAATATGGTATAATCAATAGAAGGGTGAGAAGGTAAATGGTAATGTGGTGATTTGGGAGTAGTTTAAATTGGCCTATCTTAATCGGTTTTTCCCTCTTGAGCTTAAGGAAGCAAAGTTGGTGGAGTTTATGAACTTGAAATAAGATGCTATGAGTGTGAGGGAGTATGCCCTCAAATTTCATCAACTTTCAAAGTATGCTCCTCACTTGTTGGCCAATCCTAGAACAAGGATGAATAAATTTGTGATTGGGGTCTCTAACATAAAGAGTGAAGAATGTCAGTCGGCCTTAATAATTGGTGACATGGACTTTTCTCGATTAATGACGAATACCGAGCAAGTGGAGAAGCGATTGAGGAAGAGAAACAGGCATGAGGATAAGAGGGCCCATTTTGAGGGTATGTTCCAAAAGGGTGCTAAATATCATCACAGGCAAGGGCCTTCTCATGCTATTAATAGGGGGTTTACCAATGACTTATCTAGGCCTCAAACCGTTGGTGGTGTAGCTCCTATTGATGTGTGTCCTAGATGTTGGAAGAGTCATAATGTCCAATGTTTAAAGGATTCAAATGCATGTTTTGGTTGTGGGGAGCTTGATCACAAGTATATATATTTCTCAAGAAACCATGGCAAAGACAGGGGTGTAAATGTGGTTCCATTAGGTAGAGATGGTCCTAAAGGTGGTGCCCCAAGGAAAAACTGATTTTATGCACTACATGGGAGGCAAGGGGTTGATGAGGTTCCATATATTGTTATCGATAGATTGAAAATCTTTGACTTTGAGGTATATCCATTGAATGATCCGGGTGCCACTCTTTCCTTTGTTAACCCTTTTGTTGCTAAAAAGTTCCATATTGAGTCTGAGCTGTAGAGTGAGTCATATGAAGTGTCTAATCCTATTGGAGCCTCAATTATTCCTAGGAATTTTTATAGAAGTTGTCCTATTTGCATTTTCCATATCTTGTTGCCTTATGAACTTATTGAATTAGACATGGTAGATTTTGATGTCATTCTTGGGATGGATTGGTTGCAAACTTTCTGTGCATTTATTGATTGTAGAACTAGTAGTGTATAGTTTCAATTCCCTGATGAACCCATCCTTGAGTGGGAATGTGAAGATATGGTGGTCAAGGGTATATTCATTTCATGCATTAAACCCATAAATTGATTTCTAGGGGGTGTTTGTATCATCTTATGAAGGTGAAAAATGTAGAGTCCAAAGTCCCTTCAATTGAGTCGGTCCCCATTTAAAACGAGCTTCTTGATGTCTTCCCAAATGACCTTTCTCGTGTCCCTCCCGAAAGAGAGATAGATTTTGTCATAGATCTCCTTCCAGACACTCAACCTACCTCCATTCCCCCTAACCGTATGGCCCTTTCAGAGTTAAAGGAGTTAAAGGAGCAATTGAAATATTTGTTAGAAAAGGGATTTATTAGGCCTAGCCAATCACCTTGGGGTTCCCCGGTGTTGCTTGTGAAGAAGAAGGAAGGGTCACTTAAAATGTGTATTGACTACCAAAAACTCAACAAGGTCACCATCAAGAATAAATATCCTCTTCCATGGATTGATGACTTGTTTGATCAATTACAAGGGGCTAGCTTCTTCTCTAAGATTGATCTTCGATCCGGGTATCATCTAGTGAGGGTGAGGTAGTGTGATATTCCTAAGACAACCTTCTAGACTAGATATGGGTATTATGAGTTTGTTATGATGTCGTTTAGGTTGACTAATGCACCAACCATCTTTATGGACCTAATGAATAGGGTCTTCAAACCTTACCTTAATTCCTTTGTAGTGTTGTTCATTGATGATATATTGATCTATTCACATAGTAGGGAGGAGAGATTGTATGCCAAATATGACAAGTTTGAATTTTTGTTGAAGGAGGTTGCATTCTTGGGTAATGTGGTGTCAGGAAATGATATAAAAGTGGATCCTAAGAAAACAGATATGATTATAAATTGGCCTAGACCATTGACCCCGTCGAATATCAAGAGCTTCTTGGGTCTTGTGGGTTACTATAGAAGATTTGTGAATGAGTTCTCCTCCATTGCTTCCCCTATGACCAAATTGACTCAAAGGAAGGTTAAGTTTGTGTGGACTAATGAATGTGAGAGAATCTTTCAAACATTAAAGGATAGGATTGTGTCCACTCCTATAATATCACTAATGGATGGTCTTGAGGGTTTTGTTGTGTATTGTGATGCATCTAGAGTTGGTTTTGGTTTTGTGATAATGTAAAATGGTAAGATCATAGTCTATGCTACTAGGAAACTCAAAGTGCATGAAAAGAACTACCCACCCATGATCTAGAGTTAGCCGTCGTTGTGTTTGCATTAAAGATTTGGCATCATTATTTGTATGGGGTGCATATGTATGTCTTCACCGATCATAAGAGACTCCAATATGTCTTCACTCAAAAGGATCTCAACTTGAAAAAAAGAAGGTGGTTAGAACTTCCTAAAGACTATGAGATGAGTGTGCATTATCATCCGGGTAAGGCAAATGTGGTGGTGAAAATTTTGAGTTTGGTGTCCATGGATAACATAGCTTAAGATGGTGGTGATAGAAAAAAAGGCTAGGGAGGTGTATAAATTGGATAGATTGGGGGTTAGGTTGGAAGAGGTTGGTGATGATGGTGTTGTGGTTATTAATGGGTCTAAGACCTCTTTGGTTGATGAGGTGATAGCAAAACAAGATCTTGACCCCTCCATGCTTGAATGGAAGCCCTTGGTGAAATGGGGCAAAGTAGAGGGTTTCTTCCAAAGGGGATGGGCCCTTGGGTACTAAAGGAGGTTGTATGTGCATTGTGTTGATAGATTGAGGGAGAAAATTCTTCATGAGGCCCATAATTCTCCTTATTCAATTCACCCTGGGTCCACCAAAATGTATAGATACTTGATGGATGTGTATTGGTGGGGAGGCATGAAGACGGACATTACCAAATTTGTTTTCGGTTGCCATAATTGCCAAAAAGTCAAAGGCGGACATCAAAGGCCAGTTGGCCTATCTCAAGACATAGAGATTCCTACTTGGAAATAGGAAGTGATTAACATGGATATTGTGGTTGGGTTTTCCAAGACTAGAAAAAGTTTTGATTCCATTTCAGTTGTGGTTGATCCGATAGTGAAAACAGCTCACTTTCTACCAGTTAAGACTACATATGGGTCTGAAGAGTATGCAAGTTTGTACATCCATGAGTTAGTGAGGTTGCATGGGGTTCCCTTGTCCATCATATTGGATGTTGGTCAAAATTCCCTTCACAATTTTGGAGTTCTTTTCAAATGGGTCTTGGAATAAAAGTTCACCTTAGTGCGACCTTACATTCCCAAATGGATGGCCAAGCCGAAAGAACTATTCAAACACTTGAGGATATGCTATGGGATTGTGTATAGGGGTTAAGGGGTATTTGGGATGACAATCTTCCTTTGGTTGAGTTTGCCTACAACAATAGCTATCACTTTAGTATCAGTATGGCTCCTTTTGAGGCTCTTTATGGGAGACGTTATCGATCACCGGTTCGTTGCTTTGAGGTTGGAGAGGTGGATTTATTGGGACTGGATCTGGTTCTGGAGGCTCTTGAGAATTTCAAGATGATCAGGGAAAAGTTGAGAATAGCCCAAAGTCGTCAAAAATCTTATGTCGATGTGAGAAGAAGAAACCTTGAATTCAAAGTGTGTGATTGGGTTTATTTGAAAGTTTGTCCAATGAAAGGTGTGGTCCATTTTGGTAAAAAAGGGAAGTTGAGTCCAAGATATGTTAGTCCTTATGAGGTCTTGAAGTTGGTTGTCAAGGTAGCTTATGAGTTGAAGTTGCCTAGTGAAATGAATTTGGTTCAGCCGATGTTCCAAGTTTCAATGTTGAGAAAATGTATTGGTTACCCTAATGTTATTGCGCCTCTTGATGTTGTGCATGTTGTTGAGGATAACATGACTTATGAAGAGTTTTAGGTTCAGATCCTAGAAAGCAAGTGAAGAGATTGAGGATCAAGGAGGTGGCATCCATTAAGGTCCTTTGGAGGAACCAACAAGTAGAAAGTGCTACATGGATGCCAAAACGGACATGCAAAATTGGTATCCTCATCTTTTCTAATGCACTCAAGACTAGGGTATGAATTCTAAATCCCCTATGTGATTTAAAGTCTTATGATTGAGCCTCTATTTCATTCAAATCCATTCATGTTTAAGTTGGCAAGTCATGATGATTTTACACTCATGTTGAGATTTTGAAAATGGTGTTTTAAATGTAATGTTACATTTTAGTTAGGGCTAACTTGTTTATGACCATTTTTTTCTTGTACGTCTCTTTTACATTCGGGGCCAAATGTTCCCAAGGGGGATATATTGAAACAACCCCAAAAAGTGCCTGAAAATGTGCCTCGAAATGCCCAAAATTTCAAATTCCATATATCTCCAAATCCATTCGTTATTTCAAAAATCCAACTTCATATTCTTGTTCACGGGGCAAATATTGGGGGTAGAAGGGTCTAACCTAGATTTTAGAGAAATTTAATCATAATTTCAAATTTCTAAAATTTCAATTTCCTAAGATGATCCATGACAGCATCGCGATGCACAGCTGTCTCGGACATATGTTAATTTGGCCTTCGCGATAGTTCTGCATCACGGACCTATGTATTTTGCTACAAGGGATTTCTATCTTTGTCCAAGGCTTTGGGGTCTTGGGCCTTAGTGTTCCCAACCGTGTTTAATACCTATACTTAGCCTTATATCACCCGCATGTCATCCTAAACATTCCTTAATACTCATTAAAGGACTTAGTCATATTTTAACTCCACAAACTCAAGTCCCAAACCCTCATCCCAAGCTAAGGCTCTCCTTCAAGGTTCTTCTTCAAGCTTCAACTGTCTATCTCCAATCTTCACTAGGAGCTTCTCCAAAGCTAAGGTATGTAGGTTTGAGCCATTGGTTCTTCCACCCATGGTTCCTAGTCTCTTTTTACTCAATTTGTATGATTTTAAGTTGATTTTACATTTGGGTCTTGTATATTAAGAAATTTACTGCACAGTGATTTTTGTTCATGAAAGTATGGTTGTTTAAGCATATTTTGAGCTCTAAATCTGGAATCTAATGTTTGATTTGCTGAGGGGTTTTGATTTGAATGTCTTAAGGGTATTGGAAGGTGTTGATTGATGGTTTTACAACAGATTTTCTTGCATGATTACATCTCTAAATGGTGTGGTCTTTTACCCCCATTACACACCTCAAGGGTTTGATAAAATGTCTGGCTAAGGTTTCCTGTGGAATTAAAGGTCCAAATCATGACGTATGATATGAATGATGTTATGATGATGAAATGAGCTTATGTACATGATAAATTCTATATAAAGTGTTGCATTATACCATGCCCAATCCGGGGGGTCTAAGAAGCCGAATAAACGAGATGGGGGTTTGTACCCATTAACTGAGGGAAGGGTTAGTACTTCTCCACCTAGTGATTGGGAAACTTCATCACTATCCATGTAGGGAGTTTATACTAATCAATCAAGTGAAGGGTTAGTACTTCATCACCTAGGTGATGGGGCGGCATTATCACCAACTGAGTTGGAGGTTTGTAATCAACAACCGAGTTAAGGGTTAGTACTTCACCACCTATGTGATTGGGCGGCATCATGACTAACTTATCAAGTGCTTTGTACCTTGGAAATCTAACTTGGCCTATCGTACACATAAGATATTTTATATGAGTAAGAGTTTCCTAAGCACGGTTCACTTTATTATTGGTCATCTGTGCCATTTTGCTATAGATGCCTATTTCCTATTGTTATGCATTTTGATTATGATGCCTATTTCTTGTTGCATTGCATCCTACATACTTAGTACATTCAAACATATTAATGCATACTCTTGCCTACATGATATCACCATGTAGGAAACAAAGGACAAGTTGATCATTCGCCTCCTCGACATGGCTAGTTCGGTGCTACCAAAGCTAATTGGTGAGTCCTCTATTTCAGGGATGTTTGTCTATGTTTTCCCTTTCTTTGTATTGAGACACTTTACTTTATGTCCTATTTTGACTATGAGGGTGAGCCCGGTTACCTTGTCTTGTCCCCCGCTCTTATCTATGTATTTAGAGGTATTTGTTGGACAAGTTATGTATATATGATATTGGGTTTGACTCTTTTTCTCTTGAATATGATGTTTTGCAAGCTATCCCTTAGTCCCTTTTCCCCATACACTTAGTTTATTTCTTTTACATGTTTCTGCGACGAATGTTGTGTAATGACAAGTGAAGAGGCTAGATTGGGGTTCCTTCGCATTCTTCATTTTCCATGTCACGACTAGGCCCTAGGCTTGGGTCATGAATTCTTTAGGGTCTTTACGTTTCTGCGCCAAGGACCTTGTAGCTATTGCACTACAATGTTGATGCTCTTGGGAGAGCTCCTGGCTTATAGTCCCCTTCTTTGTGACCAAGTCTTTCATTAACTTTAAATACAAAGGCATCTTCTCTAATGTTTCAATGAGAGAGATGTTAGTGGAGAATTGTTTTAGCACATAGAGGAAGTGCTTGAATTTTACCTTCCTCCTTCTTTTGGATTCTTTAAGGGAAAGGAGGAGGAGGTCTTGGAATTGGCTTTAATTTTTTGGTGTCACTATAGCATCAGTCACCCCATATTTTACATGATCACCTTCAATCCCTACATCTTTTATCTAAACTATTTCCTCACGAACATCATCATCCTATACTAGCATCGGAGTTTTAATGGTTAGTTTGCCACCACGAGTAGTCACCGCCGTACACTGCCCCTCATTCTTTGGATTTTGAAATTGTATTGCTAGACAATGTACCTTTCTTGTGCTAGTTCAGTTGAGTTGACATTGACAGTGCTATTGCTCCAGCCACTTTATAGTAACATAATAAGACCTGATTTTCTGAATAATACTAGAGATATCAGATTTCATCCCTTTCAAGGTCTCTTCCTGAGCATCAGCCTTCTTCAACAGACGATCACATATCTCCTTAACTCTAGAGAAACAAGCACCCGAATCTCGATCATGTAGTGGCATATATAGACCATTCATGTAGCCATCTCTAATCCCCAATCAATATCTCTCTCCTGATCCCTATTTTGGCCGTAGTAGCCTCCTCTATTGTCGTCTCTAAAGGCGTCATCCCTGTTATAGTTCAAGCCTTGGTTTCCTTGACCTTATCACCAATAGTCCTAATTGGACCCTTGTATGTTGGTCAAGAAACCCGCTATCTGGTTAGCGACGAAGCAAGTGTCCTCCTCATTGCAAGGTTCCTCCTACAGGGGTGCTCGTGAAGGATGATAAGCTACTATATTGGTACTAATCCGAGCAAGCTCCTACATCATATTCTCATTTATTTTTGCTTGTGTCGAATTTACACTAACTAAGAACGAGCTCTTTCTTATTGACTTATCTATCGTCCCCCATGCACAATTTCTCTTGACTACCTTTTCTACCCTCTCAGTAATCATCTAAATTGGATGATTTAGAAATGAGCTTCCCATGATAGTATTAGTAACAACTTGGCTATTTTTGTCAAAGGCTATATAAAAGATCTTCACTAAGGCGCTATGCATATGCAATGCCCCAAAAAGTGGCCGAAAGTATGCCCCAGAAATGCCTAAATTCATAATTTTCATATATCTCAAAATTCGTGTTTGATATCAAAAATCTGACTTCATATTCAGGATTATGGGTGAAATTTAGTACGAGATGGGTCTAAACCTGATTTTAGAACAACCATATAAAAATTTAGTTTTCCAAAGTTGACAAAAAATAGAATAGATCCATACCCTTGGCTTGACGTGGCCAAGGCACTAACTAGTGTAAAGTTTCCCTCTGCATTGGGTCCATATCATAGACTAGACGCGGACCTTTCTATTTTTGTTTTCAGTTTTTCCAGTTCAGTCCAATGCCTTGGGGTCTTGGGCCTAAGTCTTCCTATGTGTAAAAACACCTATACTTAATCATTTCCATCCCATATCATTCAAGATATTCTGAAAAATCCTCTCAAACACTTATCCAAATATTTCACCCAATTCAAGTCTACCAAACTCACTTCTGGATCTGATGGAATTGATTCCAGATTCAAATTCTCGTTGAAATCTTCGTAAAGGAAATCTCCAAAGTTGAAGTATCTTGGTTTTAACCATTGCGTCCTTTAACCCATGTTGCCTAACCATCCATTTTTATTTAAATTACATGTTTACAAGTAGATTTACTTATGGGTGTTCTTACTATGAATTATATTATAAATTATGCTTGGGTTTCATAAAATGTGGACTCTTTAAGCATGCGTTGAGCTATAAATCTATGATGTAATATTAGATTTGATGAGGGGTTTCAATATATCTTACATGATGGTGTTACCAAGTGTTGGTGAGTGATTTACTTCTGGGTGTTCTTACTGTGAATTTGATTACAAATTATGCTTGGGTTTCATAAAATGTGGACTGTTTAAGCATGCTTTGAGCTATGAATCTATGATCTACTATGAAACTTGATGAGGGATTTCAATGTATCTTGCATGATGGTGTTACAAAAGTTGTGGGTGGATTTATATTAAGTTTTCTCACATAATTTCACTATTGAATTGCATGATTTTGAACTATCATTACAAAGCTGCCAAGTGTTTGATAAAATGTCTGGTTAAGGGTTTTTGAGTTGTTGAAGGTCTATTCCATAGGTTATGAGTTAGGTAATTTTATGATGATGAAAGGAATGCATGAATGTATTGATTTCTCGATAAGTATTTGTAGTGTTGTAAGTTGACCACATCATGTTATGGGGGTGCTAGGCCTCAATCACCTTGTTAGGAAGGTGTTAGGCTCGTACTGTCATCTCGAGGGGTATATAACTTGACCACCTTGTCAGAGGGTGCTAGGCCTATACGACCATTTTTAGGGGTATACACCTTGAACACCTTGTCGGGGGTGCTAGTGTCATGACCCAAGCCTAGGGTCTAGACATGACATGGCGCATGGGGAAACCAAAGGGACCCTAACCAAGCCTCATATCATAGCATTACACATCCTTGGTCACAGAAGCAATAAAATATCAAGAAAATATTTGGAACAAGGGTAAAGGGGCTAAGGGATACTTCCATGTGATTAACATCAAGAACAACATAGTCAAGGCTCATAGCATAGATACACAATATGTCCAACAACACTTCTACTACATAAAGATAATAGCGAGGGCCAAGATAAAACAACCTGGCTCAACCTAATTATCAATACATAATCAAGACAGAGATACTCTTAATACATAGCATTTTATCATAAGTAACATCCCCGAAATTGGAGGACTCACCAAGAAGCTTGATAGACAATCAAACTAGCCATGTCGAGGAGGAGGATGATCAAGCGATGCTACGGTTCTTTCACGGTGATATCATGTAGGCATAGAGTATGCATTAGGACATCTGTATGTACTATGTATGTAGGATGGAATGCAACAACAATTATGCATCATAAGCAAAATGCATAATAGTACTCAATAGATAGCACAACAATAAGATGTTATGTATGAATGATGCTTGAAGTAAAATCATGCTAATATATGACATAGTAAATGTGTAACAAGTGACCATCATTAGTGCAATCCAAGGCCTACCATCTCCTTGGAGAGGTGAATGAGGTACAAAGCCCTCAAAATGGTTGATGAGATACCAAACACATAATAAGATTACCCGGGTCTATCTTCTCCCGAGCTAGGGACCAACGTACAAACCCCTCCATGTGGTTAATGAGGTACCAACCCCTCTATAAGGTTACTCGAGCCTACCACCCCTTGAGCTAGGGACCAAGGTACAAACCTCTCAATGTGGTTAATGAGGTACCAACCCTTTAATAAGGTTACTCGGGACTACAACCCCTCGAGCTAGGCTTGTCCAACACAAAACACTATATAGAGAATACTATATACATACATTCATTCCACAATTATTTCTTCATCATATAGTCATTCAACTCATGTCATGCATTGGACCTTCAATTCCTCAAGAAATCATAACTAGACATTTTATCAAACACTTAGATGGTGTGCAGTGTAAAATCTTGTAATTCAAGAGTGAAATCATGCTAGTAAATTCAATGAAAAAGCTTTAATAGATACTTGGTAACATCCTCAGGCAATACCCATCAAAACCCTTCATCAAACCTTTCAATAGATATTAGGTTCATAGCTCAAAAAATGATAAAATAGTCACAATTTCATAAGCTCAAACATAGTGTGCAGTGATTTCCATAATAGGTAAGACCCATGAGTAAATCAATTTTAAATCATGCAATTTTGAGAAAAGGGAAGCTTGGGCATCATGGGTGAAAGGAACACATGAAAGAAACCCGCATACCTTAGCTTTGGAGATGAAATTGATGAAGATTGGAGATGGAGACTTGAAGATGGAGTGCAATCCTTAAGATCCGGAAAGGGTCTTGAGTCTTGAATGTTGGAGATAAAATATTGGCTAAGTGTTTGAATGAGTATTGAGGAATGTTTGGAATGATATGAGGGTGAAAAATGTCTAACTAAAGGTAATTTTACGTTTGGGAACACTTAGGCCCAAGACATAAAAGTCTTGGACTGAAGTCAAAATTGGGAAAAATTTAACACTGGTGCGCACGCTTGGCGGGTTGTGCCAGGGGCGCAAAAAGCTCTCTGGAATTTGTATTTTTGGAATTTTGAAATTTGATATAGTTTCTCCAAAATAGGGGTTACACCCTTTTCCCACTAATTTTAACCCCCTTAAAAAGAATATGAAGTAAAATTTTCGATATCATACATGGATTTTAAGATATATAGAAATTATAATTCTAGGCACTTTTGAGGCGTATTTTCGGGCACTTTTTGGGGTCGTTTCAATATCTCCCCCTTGGGAACATTCATCCCTAATGTCAGAGATGTATAAGAGATGCATAAACATGACAACTACAGCCCATATAGTGATGCAACATGCACTTAAACATCATTTCAAAAATTTCATCATGTGTAAAATCATCATGAACTTGTAAATTTAAGCATGAACATATGCAATGATATGGGGCTGAACTTAAGACTTGAGATAAGATGAAGGACTTAGATCAATACCTTAGGCTTGAGTGGAGTGGAAAAGGTAAGGATATCGCTTTTGCATGTCCGCTTTGACATCCCAAGTAGCACCTTCAACTTGTAGATTCCTCCAAAGGACCTTAACGGAAGCCACCTCTTTGTTTCTCAACCTCTTTACTTTCCTATCAAAAATCTGAACCAGAACCTCTTCATATTTAAAATAATCCTCAACAACACTCATAACATCAAGATGCACAATGGCATTCGGATCAACCACACATTTCCTCAACATGGACATATAGAACACCGATTGAATAAATTCCATTTCACTAGGCAACCTCAACTCATAAGCTACTTTGCCAACCATCCTCATGACCCTATAAGGACCAACATATCATTAGGCTCAACTTTCCCTTCATAAGAAAATGAACCACACCCTTCATGGGTGACACCTTCAAATAAACCCAATCACCAACTTGGAATTCAAGATCCTTTCTCTTCACACAGGCATAGTACTTTTGGTGAATTTGGGTTGTCTTCAACCTTTCTATAATCATTTTAACCTTCTAAAGAGCCTCCATAATCAGATCCTGTCCCAACAAAGCTACCTCACCAACCTCAAAACAATAAACCGATGACCTACAATATCTCCCATAGAGTGCCTCAAAATGAACCACACTGATGCTAGAATGATATCTATTGTTGTAGGCAAATTCAATTAATGGAAGGTGATCATCCAAACTACCCTTGAGCTCTAATGCAAAAGCCCTAAGCATATCCTCAAGTGTTTGAATGGTTCTTTTGGCTTGACCATCCATTTGGGGGTGAAAGGCCCTAGAAAGCATAACTCTAGTACTAAGACCCCCTTTGTAAGGCCCTCCAAAAGTGTGAAGTAAATTGAGCGCCATGATCCGATATGATGGATAAGGGAATCCCATGTAACCTCATCAACTCATGAATATACCACCTTGCATAATCTTCATCCCCATAAGTGGTCTTAACTCGTAGAAAGTGAGCAGATTTAGTCATCCTATCAACCACTAGCCAAGTGGAGTCAAAATCTCTTCTAGTTTTAGGAAACCAAACCAGAAAATTCGTATTAATCTCTTCCTACTTCCAAGTAGGAATCTCTATGTCTTGTGTTAGGCCACCTAGGTTTTCATGTTCGGCTTTGACTTGTTGTTGACAACTATGGCAATCAAAAACAAGATTTGCAATGTCCCTCTTCATGCCTCTCCACTAATACACATCTCTTAAGTCTCTATATATTTTTGTGGAATCAGGGTGGATAGAATAAGAAGAATTATGGGCATAAACAAGGATCTTCTACCTCAAACTGTCCCGCAAACACAAAGGGCTAAGATATAATCTTTTATCCTTTCCTCATCTCCTCTTTCTTCCCTGGGTTCGATATTGTCTATGATATTTGACTCTGACTTCCATAGCTCCCCTTTGTGTGGGGCATCACTCACTCCACCTTTCGTTCTATCTCGGAGTATCCATTCACTCGAAACTGCCGGGCCGTGTCTCAGTCCCAGTGTGGCTGATCATCCTCTCGGACCAGCTACTGATCATCGCCTTGGTA
Organism: Solanum ossicruentum; assembly: GCA_025774065.1. NCBI lineage: Eukaryota > Viridiplantae > Streptophyta > Magnoliopsida > Solanales > Solanaceae > Solanum > Solanum ossicruentum. The sequence goes on from JAOTQR010086417.1 coordinate 20,312, forward strand.
AGCTATTGCCTAACCAACTAACTAATCAGACGCGAGCCCATCCTTGGGTGGATTCCTCCTTTTGCTCCTCAGCCTACAGGGTATTAGCAGCCATTTCCAGCTGTTGTTCCCCTTCCATGGGCAGGTTCTTACACGTTACTCACCCGTCTGCCACTGGAAACACCATTTTCAGTGTTTCTCATCCGACTAGCATGTGGTAAGCATGTCGCCAGCGTTCATCCTGAGCCAGGATCGAACTCTCCATGAGATTCATAGTTGCGTTACTTATAGCTTCCTTGTTATACAAACCGCACACAACCTACCTTGGTAGCTAAGGGTACCATCTCCCCTTGGGAGAAAGCCTCCAATTAGCCCTATTTTACCAAGGCCTTCAATTCTAGCAAGAAGAAGTCCAGGTCTTGTTTTGCTATCACCTTGTAAACCAATGAAGACTTAGAACTATCAACAACAACCACACCATCACCGACCTCTTCTAATATAATCCTCAATCTAGCCAATTGATGCACCTCCCTAGACACCTCCTTATCACCACTATCTACATGAGCTTGGCTACCCATAGAAACCTACTCAAAGCATATGCCATAACATTTGCCTTAAAGGATGATATTGCACACTCAAATCATAATTCTTAAGAAGTTCTAGCCCCCTTCTTTGAATTAAATTGAGATCTTTTTGAGTGAAGACATACAGGAGGCTCTTATGGTCGGTGAACACATCAACATGCACCTCACACAAATAATGACACCAAATCTTTAATGCAAACACCATGGTGGCCAATTGAAGATCATGATTAAGATAGTTCATTTCATGCACTTTGAGTTGCCTAGAAATGTATGCTATCACTTTACCATTTTACATTAGCACATAACCCAAACAAACTCTAGAAGCATCATAATACTCAAGAAATCCCTCAAGCCTATCCGGTAGTGACAATATAGGAGTGGACAAAAGCTTACCTTTCAATGTTTGGAAGCTCCTCTCACATTCATCGGTCTACTCAAACTTAGCCTTCTTTTGAGTAAATTTTGTCATAAGGGGAAATGGAGGAAAACCCATTAACAAACCTTCGATAGTAACCCTCTAGGCCCAAGAAACTCCTAATATCCTACGGGGTCAATGGTATAGGCCATTATCTAAATCATGTTGGTCTTCTTAGGATCCTTCTTAATACCATCCCCCGACACCACATGACCTAGAAAGGCAACCTCCTTTAACAAAATTCATACTTTTTATATTTAGCATACAATTTCTCTTCCCTCAATCGTTGCGCCACAATTTTCAAATGCCCCATATGTTCCTCCCTACTATGTGAATAGATCAAAATATCATGAATAAAAACCACAATAAAGGTATCAAGGTAGGTTTTGAAAACCCTATTATTAAGTCCATTAATATGGCCGGTGCATTGGTCAATATAAAAGACATAACCACAAATTCATAATGCCCATATCTAGTAAGGAAGACTATCCTAGGAATGTCACACTCTCTCACCTTCACTTGATGATACCTGGATCGAAGATCGATCATAGAGAAGTAGATAGCCTGTTGCAATTGGTCAAATAAATCATCAGTTCGTGGAAGAGGATACCAATTTGTGATGGTCACCTTATTGAGTTTACGGTAGTCAATACACATCCTAAGTGACCTATCCTTCTTCTTCACAAACAAGACTGGTGCACCTAAGGGGATCGGCTAGGCCTAATAAAACCCTTCTCCAACAAATCTTTCAATTGTTCCTTTAACTCCGCTGGGGCCATACGGTAAGGGAGAATAGAAATGGGCTAAGTATTAGGGAGGAGGTATATACCAAAGTCTATTTCCCTTTTAAGAGGAACACCAGGATGGTCATTTGGAAGGACAACAAGAGACTCATTTACAATCGGAACAGACTCTATGGGAAGAACTTTGGACTCCACATCCCTAACCCTCACAAGATGGTAAAGACACCCCTCAGAGATCAACTTTCAGGCTTTAATTTAAGTGATGAATCTACCCTTCACCACCACATCTTGACTCTCCCACTCAAGGATGGGCTCATTTGGAAATTGGAACTTGACCCTACGGGTTCTACAATCAATAGAAGAATAGTATGCATGCAACCAATCTATCCCAAGAATAACATCAAAGTCAACCATATCCAATTCAACAAGATCACAAGGAAAGATTTTATGCAAGATGCAAAAAGGACAACTTCTACAGACTTTTCTAGCAACAATAAATGCACCAATAGGAGTAGACATCTCATATGAATCATGCAACAATTCGAGGCCAACATGGAACCTTTTTGCAACAAAGGGCGTGCAAAAAAAGAGTGGCAAAAGGATCAATCAATGCATATACATCAAAGTGAAAGATTCTCAGCATACCATTAACCACATCGGGTACTTCATCAACCCTCCCATGCAAAGCATAAAACTGGTTGTGCCTTGTGGCACCATCTTGTCTACCACTTCTTTCCAATGGAACAACATTAGCAGGTTGTGGATGAACCTCCTTGCCCTTGTTGCGATTTCTAGGACAATTAATTGCCTTATGCCCTATTTCCACAAATCCATAGCAAGCACCAGTATTTCTCAAGCATGGGCTACCATGACTATTACCACACTTTGGACACATATCAATAGGACCCATACCTCTAACACCTTAGGCCCTTGGAATTTCATTGGCAAATATCCTATATGGAGTTGAGAAGACCTTTGTCCTTGATGAAACCGACCACCCTTTCGGCTTGGGAACTTACCCTCAAATGGGCTCTTTTGGCCTCATGGCTCCTTCTCTTCCTCAATTTATCCTCTTATATTAGTTTGGAACAAGTCATCAAATGGGACAAATCCATGGCACCAATTAACATAGCAGACCGATATTTTTCACTCACTAAGTCAGATGTCCCCATCAAGAATTTATTCATTCTCACCCTCAAGTTGGCAACCAATTGTGGAGCATATTATAAATGTTGGTTGAATTTGAGGGCATACTCCCTCACACTCATGGGCCCTTATCTCAAATTCATAAACTCCACCAATTTAGTTTCCCTAAGTTCAAAAGGGAACAACAAATTAAGGAAATCCATTTTGAACTCTTCCTAAAGCACCACATAGCCAATTCCCTTCATTTCCTTCCATTGGTTGTACCATATTTAAGCTACCCCTTTGAGTTGGTAGTCCTTCAACTCCGCTTTATCCTCCGACCTCACACTTATGATAAACAAAATCTTATAAATCTCATCAATGAATTCTTGAGGGTCCTCACTCACCTTCAACCCATGAAATTCCTGAGGATTCATTCTCATGAAGTCTCACACTCGAGAGGATAGTGTTGGAGCATGAGGAGTTTGGGCCACTTGGTTGGCTTGATTAGCCACAACTTGCGCAAGCAAAGTAAGACCATCCCTAAGCTTTCCATTGGCGGGTTGCTCCTCGGGAGTGCAGACTCATCTTCCTCTAGTGTTAGGCATGATCTAGAATAGCAAAGCATAATCGTTAGGGTAAGAGAGCTTACTTCAACTCTATAGCATGACTTAGAACAGGAAGAAGGGAAACAATTCATTAAACGTCTCATAGCCTCCTACTCATAGTTATGGTGAACAACACAACCATGAATAAGAGTATTGACGCGGTGTGTGGTACTCCGAGGATCTAACAAACTAGTGCTCTGATGCCAAGTTGTTCATGATCTAAGACTAGGATCTAGACGTGACCCTGCGTATGGGGAACACGAAAGAGACCCCCCAACAAGCCTCCTAACATATCATTACACATCCTTGATTGCGAAAGCAATAAAATATAAACAAAAGATTTGAAAAAAGGGTAAAGGGGCTAAGGGAAACCTCGATGTCATAAACATAAAAAATAAGAGAGTCAAGGATCATAACATAGATACACAATATGTCTAACAACACCTCTACTATATAAAGATAAGAGTGGGGGCAAGATAAAACAACTGGGCTCACCCTCATAGTCAATACAAAATCAAGAAAGAGATAGTCTTAATACATAGCAAGATATAATAACTAACATCCTCGAAATGGAGGACTCATAAGCAAGCATGATAGATAATTAAACTAGCCACTGGAGGAGGATGATGATCGAGCGGTGATCCGGTTCCTACATGGCAACATCATTTAGGCATAGAGTATGCGTTAGTACGTTTGAATGTACTACGTATGTACAATACAATGTAACAACTATTAGGCATCATAGGCAAAATGCATAATAGTACTCAATAAATAGCATAATAACAAGATGGCATGTATGAATGATGCTTGAAGTAAAATCATGCTAATATAGGATATAGTAAATGTGTAAAAGCAAGTGACAATCATTAGTGCAGTCCAAGGACTACTACCTCCTTAGAGAGGCCAATGAGGTACAAAAACCTCAAAATGTTTGACAAGGTACCAACCCCTCAATAAGGTTACCCAGGCCTTCCACCCCTCGAGCTAGTAACGAAGGTACAAATCCGTCGATGTGGATAATGAGGTACTAACTCCATAATATGGTTACTTGGGCCTACTGCCCCCTGAGATACGGACCAAGGTACAAACCCTTAGATATGGTTAATAAGGTACCAAACCCTCAATAAGGTTACTAGAGCCTACAACCCCCAAGCTAGGGTTGGTCAACTCATAACACTATACAGAGAATATCATACGCATACATTCATTCCATCAGTATTTCATCATCATATTCATTCAACTGATAAGAAATGCATTGGACCTTCTGTTTCTCAAGAAACCATAACCAGACATTTTATTAAACACTTAGAGGGTGTGTAGAGCTATGTAAAACACTGCAATTCAAGAGTAAAATTGTGCTAGTAACACCCTTAAGCAATAGACATCAAAACCCTTAATCAAACCTTTCAATAGATCATAGATTCATATCTCAATAGTTGGTAAAACAGTCACAATTTCATAATCCCAAATATAGTGTGCAGTGATTTTCATAGCAGCTAAGACACCATGAGTAAATAAACTTTAATTAATGCAATTTCGAGGAAAAGGAAGCTTAGGCATTATGGGTGAAAGGAACCCATAAAATAAACAAATATAACTTAGCTTTGGAGATGAAATTGATGAAGATTAAAGATGGAGACTTGAAGATTTAGTGCAATCCTTAAGATCCAGAAAGGGTTTTGAGTCTTGAACTTAGGAGATAAAATATTGGCTAAGTGTTTGAATGAGGTTGGGGACTGTTTAGAATGATATAAGGGTGAAAAATGGCTTAGTATAGGTATTTTCATATTTGGGAACACTTAGGCCCAATACATAAAAGTCTTGGACCAAAGTCAAAATTGGGCAAAATTTAACACTGGTGCGCGCCCTTGGCGCATCGCACCTAGCTCTCTGAAATTTGCATTTTGGAAATTTTGACTTTTGATATAGTTGCTCTAAAATCGGGGTTAGACCCTTCTCATCCTAATTTTGACCCTCTAAACATAAATATAAGGTCATATTTTCAATATCACACATAGATTTTGAGATATATTAAAATTATAGTTCTAATCACTTCCGAGACATAGTATCGGGCACTTTTTGGGGTCATTTCAGCTATGCCCATACTATTGTTTCTAGGTCGGTGCTTTGAGTAGGGTTTCAATGGATAGACTAGCTCATGTTGATGATAGGGGAAAGATGTGTCTAGGGAGGTTTATCCATTAGCTAGATTGGTAGTTAGTTTTGAAGAGGTTGATAATGGTTGTTTTGTGGTTGTTGATGGCTCAAAATCTTCATGTATTGAGGAGGTGATGGAAAAATAAGATCTTACACTTCCTTGTTAGAATTGAAGGCCTTAGTGGAGATGGTAAGGTGGAGGTTTTCTTCCAAGGGGTATATGATGCCCTTAGGTACCAAGGTAGATAGTGCATGCTTTGTGTTGATGATTTGAGAAAAAATATTTTAGATGAGGCTCATAATTCATCCTATTCTATTCACCCTGGTTCTACCAAGATGTATAGAGATTTGAGGGAAGTGTTTTGGTGGGGTGGCATGAAGAGAGATATTGCTAAGTTTGTATTCGATTGCCAAAATTGCCAACAAGTCAAAGCTCAAGATCAAAGGCCCGGCAGCCTCGCCCAAGATATAGAGATTCCTACTTGGAAGTGGGAGGAAATGAATATTAGATTTTGTGGTTGGGTTGCGTAAGACTAGAAAAATCATTTTGACTCCATTTGGGTTGTGGTTGATAGAATGACAAAGTAGGCTCATTTTCTACCACTTAATTCTACATATGGTGGCGAAGATGATGCTTAGTTGTACATTCATGAATTAGTTAGATTGTATGGGATGCCTTTGTCTATCATATTGGATTGTGGTGCTCAATTAACTTCTCACTGTTATAGGTCCTTCCAAAGAGGTCTTGGTACCAAGGTTAAGCTTAGTACAACCTTTCACCCTTCAACAGATGGCCAACTCGAAAGAACTACCAAAACTCTTGAGGATATTCTTAGAGCTTGTGTTTTGGATTTTAAGGGTAGCTAGGATGATCACCTTCCACTCACTGAGTTTGCTTACAACAACAGATATCATTCAAGAATTGGTATTGCTCCTTTTGAGGCTCTCTATGGTAGACATTGTAGGTCCTTTGTTGGATGGTTTGAGGTGGTAGATATGGCTTTGATAGGTCCAAATTTTGTTATGGAGGCAATGGACAAGGTGAGGCTGATAAGGAAAAGATTGAAAACAGCCCAAAATAGACAGACATCCTATGCCAATGTGAGGAGAAGGGAGCTTGATTTAAAGTTGGGCATTGGGTCTATTTGAAAGTCTCACCCATGAAGGGTGTGATTTTTTTTGGTAAGAAGGGAAAATTGAGTCCATGATTTGTGGATCCCTATAGAGTGTTGAGGAGGATTTTTAAGGTGCCTTATGAGTTGGAGTTTCCCAATTATGTGCATATGGTTCATCCGGTCTTCCATGTTTCTATATTGAGGAAGTGTGTGAGTGACGCAAGTGTTATTGTTCCTCTTAATATTGTGGGTGTTTTTGGAGATAATTTGACATATGAAGATGTCCTGGTTAAAATTCTGGAGAAATAAATGAAGAGGTTAAGGAATGTGGATATAGCTTCCGTTAAGGTCCTTTGGAGGAATTAACAAGTTGAAAGTGCCAAATGGGAAGCCGAGGCGGACATGAAAAAGCAATATACCTATCTCTTCCATCCTAGTCATGCCTAAGGTACTAATTCAAGCCCCTTATATGATTTCGAGTCTTATGTATCAACCTTTATGCCATTTGCATGCATTCATGTTTATGTTGACAAGTTCATTGTGATTTTGAAACTTGTGTTAACACTTTTGAAAGTGATGTTTAAGTACATTGTTGCATTCTTGTTGGGGCTGATTTAATCATGATTACTCTTCTTATGTATGCTTGTTTCATATTCAGGGACTAATGTTCCCAAGGGGGAGATATTGAAACGCCTTAAAAAGTGCAAGAAAATATTTCTCGAAAATGCCCGTATTCATAATTTCTATGTATCTCAAAATTTGTGTATGATATCAAAAATCCAACTTCATATTGGTGATCGGGGGGAAAATTCAATGGGAGATGGGTCTTACCAAAAATAGAGAAACATTATCAAAAATTTTATTTTCCAAAAGTTGACGAAAAAGCAGAATCGATCTGTGCCCCTACCACGATGCAGCCAGGGCACAAACCAGTGTAATGTTTCTCTCCACATTGGCTCTGTATTGCATACCAGATACAGACTTGTGTATTTTTGTTGCCAGTTTTTCCAGTTGGGTCCAAGGCCTTGTGGTCTTAGGCCTAAGTATTTATATGCATAAAAAAACATATACTTAGTCATTTTTCAATCTCATATCATTGAAGACATTCCCCAAAACCCTCTTAAAAACTTAGCTGAATATTTCAACCAATTCAAGTGTCCCAAACTCACTTTCGGATCTTAAGGAATTCATTCAAGCTTTTAGTTCTCATTCAAATATTCATCAAGGAAATCTCCAAAGTTGACGTATATAGGTTTCAACCATTTGGTCCTTTCACTCATGGTGCCCAACCTTCCATTTTATGTAAATTACCTGTTTTCAAGTTGATTTACTTATGGATATTCTTACTACAAACTTAATTATACACTTTGTTGGTGTTTCATAAAATGTGGACTCTTTAAACATTTTTTGAGCTGCGAATCTATGATCTACTATGAGATTTGATGAGGGGTTTCAATGTACCTTGCATGATGGTATTATGATGTATTGATGGGTGGATTTGTATTAAGTTTTCACACATGATTTCTCTCTTCAATTGCTTGACTTATAACTAGAATTACACACCTGCCAAAGGTCTATTGCATGGCTGATGAGTTAAGCGACTTTATGATGATGAAAGGACTGTATGAGTGTGTTAATATCTTGAAAAGTATCTATAGTATTGCAAGTTGACCATACCTTGTTGATGGGATGCTAGGCCTCAATCACCTTGTCGGGGGGTGCAAGGCCTATGCTACCATGTTGACGGTATATACCTTGACCAACTTATCAGGGGCTCCTAGGCCCATACTACCAATTGAAGGGTAGAGACCTCAATCACCTTCTAAGGGGGTGCTAGGCCTTGGATTCCAAGTATTAGATGCTTGGACTATGATGGTGGTCTCTTCCTACACATGTATTATATTCTATATGAGCATATTTTACTCCAGCATTGATCATGCATGCCATGTTACTAATATACTATCTCTTGTTTATGATTATGCATTTTGAATACATTGTCTATCTATTGTTGCATTGCATCCTACATACATAGTACATTCAAACGTACTAACACATACTCTATGCCTACATGATGTTACCATGTAGGAATCGGAGACCCTCATGATCATCCCCCTCATGGCTAGTTTGTCATCTTGAAGGATACCTATTGGTGAGTCATCAAGTTCAGGGGCACTAGCTTTGCACTCCAACTTTTGTTATCTTTTATGTTGAACTTTGATACTAAAAGGTTGTGCCTGGAAAGTGTCTTGGTCCCCGCTCAATCTATGCTAGAGGTGTTGTTGGATAAGTTATGTAATTATGTTTGAGCATTGACTCTTTTGATGATCTATAGTATTAATGATTCCCTTTAGGCCCTTTATCCTTATTTCTATCCTCTTACTATTGTTTAATTGCTTCCGCGACCAAGGATGTGTAAATGATGTGCTAAGAGGCTTGTTTGGGGTCCCTTTGGGTTCCCATCAACTGTGTCACATCTAGGCCCTAGGCTTGGATTGTCACACTTTGATCTTTTCGTTAGGGATACCTCTTACACACTTTTTGAACCTCTCCCGCATGATTCTGATTGAATCACCAAGAAGTTGCTCAAAGTTGTTAATTCAACTTTAGCTTCTTCTACTTCGGGAAGATCATTTCTAAAAAGGCATTCTATAGTTCAGCCCAGTTGGTGATTAGACTCATTGCATTGCATCTCTAGTTAGAGACAATGGGATGATACGGAGCCCAACAGTATCTGTAGATGATTCTGGCTTCCCGTCCAGCTCTTTCAAATGAAGACAGCATTATGTTGATGGTTATGCGGATCCTATGATTGTAGGCCCGTGAACAACTCACCATTTTGCACCATTTAAAGTAACACACTCGAAATAATGAACTTTGTGTCATCTGATAGTAGTAGTAACATAATAGGTCCAGTGATTTCCATCACCATAGGATCAAGTCGATATTGATTCCATGTATAAGTTATGACATAAAGATCCTATGGCGGTGGGTCAATATCCTCAAGTGGAGGCAGGTTTTTCTTTTTCTCATTCCAATTCTACTTCAGTGTTGCATTTACAACATTATGTGCAGTGTTTTTTGTGTTGTCCTAGGCCATTTTCCTAAACATCCTTTAGATCTCAGGATCAAATAGAATCAAGGGAATGCCTCAACTTTGAATTTTGTGCACACACTGCCTCAACTTTGAGTTTTATGCAGACACTACACCTACATGCTGAAATAAAACAAACACAACAAAAAAATATAACATGAGGGAAACAAGGATTGATTCCTGAATTAATCAAATTAAATAATTCTAATTGTATTCCTCGGTAATGGAACAAAAATCTTGATGTCGACCAAGCTTCACCTCCTTTTTGAAGGTCAAAGTGGTTGTTGTCAAGTTATAACCTAACAAAGGATTAGGTCAATCCCATAGGGAATATGGTAGACATAGAGTAATCTCAAACAATTTGAGTTAATTAACCTACTTATTTACCAAGTGCGGGTGGGGGAGTTTGTAAATTGTAGAAAGTAATCCTAAACTAAAACAAGTGTTCTGAAACCACCAAGAAGTGTAAATAAGGTATTGTGTTCCCCATGATTCCCTAACTTGGTATTACGAGATAATCACATTCTTGTCTAGTGTGTTGTCTGCAGAATGGTAAGTTAAGTTTTCCAAACCCCTTAATCCAGTTGACTACATGATTTGATCCATGCCTATAGTGTAACTTTACTAATCCTTACCAATAGTCCAAGTACAACCTCCCTTTGACCCAGTTTGATTGATTCGACAATAAAACATCAATTAAATCCTATTACTTAATCTTTTCTCCCATTCATTACTACCTTGATCAAGTAGGTAACAACTAGGTGAGTTCTATAATTTGCCACCATTAAAAAGCAATCAAAATGAAGAGAATTTATTAATATATGCATGCACACCTTCCAAGAATTACGAATTATCTAGGTTTACCTTTTTACTTCTTCATATTTTCCACAAACCTAGTTTTGGATTTAGCTACACATATTCATTGTAAATGCAAGAATCGTGATGTAGAACAACATAATTTAGCACTTACAGGAATGAAATTAAGAACAACAAATCCAAGCTCTTCAATGGAAATCACAAAGTATGAATTAAAATCACCAAATAATATTCCAAGTGTTTTCATTAATGTTCCTCTCTCCTCTCACATGTTCTCTCCTAAAAATAACCCGAAAAACCTATTTATAGTGTTTAAAATTCAAATCCAAAATAAAATACGAGAACTGGATTCGGTAGGCTGTACCAGCAAGTTATCGGGCTGTACTAAGTTCTATGGCCCCTATCGGGGCTTTGTGGACTTCATTCTTCAATTCTAGGTTTAGCATCTGCGAGACCTTTCTTCTAGCCATATTTAGACCTATGGCCGATATAGGTTTTCATGTGAGAACTTTTTACAAAATCCCAACTTCTGTTCCTCAGGGTTTTGATCCTCATTACAACTCATACAAATTTCTATGACTCATCTGATTGTTCGTAGATGCAAGTTCAGAAAATAATCCCTGCATTGTGTTTTACTATGAACCCAACTCTAAGGTTTGTGGAAATTTCCATAGGCTATAAAGGGTGTCATAGAGTAATAGAGATAGAAATAACTACACACTTAGTCCAAAATCATGCCAAATCCTGTAATACTGAAAAAAAAACATAAAAACATATCAAACCCACTAACATCACTTTGAGAACACACAAAATTCCATGTTTTAATCATTAAAAATGTTGATTTGAAGATCCTATTCATTAAATCTATAAATATGGCAGGAGCAATTGTTAGTCCAAATGTCATAATCGAAAATTTAAAATGACCATACCAAGTTATATATGTCATCTTCCTTCACCCTCAATTAGTGATATCCAGAGCATAGATCAATCTAGTGAAAGTAGCTTGCACTTTGTGAACCACAAACATCAAAAGCAAACCATCTTTCTTCCTTAAAAAAATATGGAAACACCCCATGGTAACACACTGGGCCTTATGAATCCCTTATCAAGTAAGTCCTTTAATTATTCCTTCAATTCTTTCAATTCTTCTAGGGCCATTCGATATCAAATGGTAGAAATATGTTGGATGTCGGGTGAGCAATAAATACCAAAATCAATTTCTTTTACAGGAGGAGTAAACGTAGGTCATTAGGGAAGATATCGGGGAACTCATTAATGATAGGGACCGAATAAAGAGTAGGTACATAAGGCTTAATATCCAAGACTCGGACTACATGATATAGAAAACATGTAGAGATTATTTTCATGGATTTCATATAGGAGACATACCTCCCTTTATACATAGAATTTGTTCATTTACAATCTATGATGGGACTATTGGGAAAATTGAATGTGTCCTTATGGGTTCTACAATCAATAGAAGCATAGGATGCATACAACCAATCCATATCAAGAATCTCATCAATATCCATCATCTCAAGCTCAACTAGATGATATGGAAAGACTTGTGTAAGACCAACATGGGATAGCTTTTTTAGACATTCTTGGCTAGGATTGACTAACCTATACAAGTATAAACCGAATAAGTTTCTAACAAGACTTTTGGAGACTCATCAATTTCTCTAGCAACGTAACGGGTAAAAAAAGGAATAATTAAACCAGGGTCAAGCAAAGCATGTACATCATGATCAAAGACATTCCACATACTAGTAACCACATCGGGAGCCTTATCAACTTCTTTTCTAGAATGTAAATCATAGAATCGATTGTCACGTAGACCACCACCTTGATCTTGGGCACCTTGTTGCACTTTCCATTTTTGAGCTACTTGATTTTATGTAAGACCAACACGGGATAGGATTTATAGACTTGCTTAGATAGGATTGACTCACCTATAGGAGTATAAACTGAATAGGGCTCTAATAAGACTTAAGGATACATGTTAATTTCTATGGTAACATAAGCAACAAAAAAAGACATATTGGAACCAGTGTCAAGCAAACCATAAACATAATGATCAAATACTTTCAACAAACCTGTAACCATATTGGGAGCCTCATCAACTTCTTGTCTAGCAAGTAAAGCATAGAATTGATTACCACTGGACCAACACCTTGAGCTTGGGGACCTTGTTGTACTTTCCATCTATGAGCTACTTGACATTGAGGACGCCCTCTCTTACCTTTATTAGTAGTATTAGGACACTTGGCAATCTTGTGTCCCATCTTCTCATAGCCAAAGCATGCACCAAAACCTCTAAACATTCACCAATATTGTTCCTCTGACATTGGGGACATCTAGGAGGAATAGCATTACCTTTCACAACATCACCTTAAGCCTTAGGATTGGCTCCTTTCTCTTAGTCAAACCTTTGAGGAGTACCTTTTAAAGACTCTTTGCCTTGTTGGAATCATCCACCATCATAATGAACTCTCTTAGATTCCCTTGACCTAATCTTTTACAAGTTTTCACTCTCCACATGTTCAACATATGTCGTGTGTCTAGAGATATCCACTTCCTTAATATGAATAGGAGCTTTGCATTCCTTCTTCATCAAATCCAACATCCCCAAAGTGAACTTGTTCATATAGACCCTAGAGTCGGCTACCAAGGAAGGAGCAAATTTGGATAACTTAGTAAGTTTGAGGGCATAATCCCTCACACTCATCCCTCCTTACATAAGTTCATGAATTCTATCTGCATAGTTGACCTTAGCTCAAAAGTGATGAAATGATCAAGAAAAATGGCCTTCAACATCTCCCAATCAATGGAACTTTCTTCAACTCTTTCATACTTTCATTGAGTTAATAAAACTTAACCACTCCCTTAGTTGATATGACACAAGTTTGACTTTTTCTTCTGATGATACTCCCATAATCTTCACCACCATGTAAACCTCATCAATGAAATTTGGGGATCTTCATCCACCTTTGAATCATGAAACTCCAAGAAATTCATACTAGTAAAATCCTATATACTCAAAGCTAGAGTAGGAGTCGTTGGGGGAGCAACAACTTGAGCCATCATAGTGATCGCAATTCTGAACTCATCATTAGACACTTGGTCCACTTGAGGGACTTAGGAAGCTTGAGGAGAATGGTCTGTATTAGCATCATTTCTCCTTTGAAATAGAGCATGTCATGGAGCAATTTCTGAAGAAACCAAGTGGCAAATGTTAGGATACGAAAGCTTCAAAAGCACAAACTAGAGTTCAAAAGAAGTGAAAATTTTCTAAGACATCTCATAGCCTCCTATTCATTAATGTAAAGTGCTTCACACTAATGACTATGCCTATACCTATGTGGTATGCTGGAGTCACTAGGGGGCTTTCAAACCTTATGCTCTAATACTACCACTGTCACGACCTAGGGATAAGTCCTAGTCATGACACGGGGAATGTGAAACTTGAAAGCATCTTTTACAAGCGTCATGTTCATCTAGTAAGCATTCATAAGGTAAAATAAGCATACATAAGAGATTAATCAAGTGAAATGTATACAAGAAAGAGTATGAAAATACATCATATCTATTTGTCCAATTCATGCCTTTACATCATAGATCTTGGTGGGGTCTGACATATAACTCACTAGCTCACGCTTAAGATATATATCAAAAGTGAATGATAAAGTCTTAACATAAAAGAAATGGAAAGCATTACAAGTGCTTCTTCTCGATGTGTGGGAACTTACCAATAAGACTTCAAGATTAGGAATCCAAATGTGAGCCTCAATGTGTAATAGTCTCCTTGACTTCTATCCCTACATGGTTAGATCATGTAGGCAAAGAAGTATGCGTTAACACATGGAATATACTAAGTATGTAGGTACGCCATGAAATAAAGGACTTCATAGTAAAGTCAATATGTATAAATCATAATTAATGGGAGAAGGACACAATATGTATGAGCATGCATTTTAAAAATCATGATAAGAAGAATCATAAATCCATTATTAAACTTAGCATACATGTGTGGAAATACAACCATAATCGACATTCATAAGAATATGTGGACGGTTACGTGGAATCTCGATGTTCACTTTAAATCGATCCAAGAGGAATTTATTTGTCAAGGTAAACTTGATCCTCACCCTATAGGCTCTATCTTAGCATGGTGACAACCAATATCTAAACCCACCCTTTAGGCTCTATTCGAGCATGATGAGTGTCCATCACTTTACTAGCTGGATCCAATAATATACCTTTGAGGCATAAAACATTAACATCATTCCTATGGTGGCACATAGTTATGGGACTTGAGAATTTATATAAGGACCTTTGACATTGGAAATACAATGAAATATAAGTCCCCCTAACACAAATCCACTTAGTGCTAAGTCATATCCCATGAAATACATAACACATGCATATATATATATATATATATATATATATATATATATATATATATATATATTCCTTTCAACATAGCTCATACTTTATAAAAAATA
>JAOTQR010086423.1:0-35438 GCA_025774065.1 Solanum ossicruentum
TAAGCAAGTAGCTGACTCACCTACTAACTTATAAGTCCTACAAGCACCTCAATTCTCTCACTTCATTTTAAGGTCATAATCTCCTTAGTTCAACACAAAACATATGTACACTCAACCCTCTTAAGCGCTAGATGCACATATAGTCCATTAACGCAAGATTCGAGTACATTTGAAAATTAGTGTCAATTTGTCCAAACCATGTCATAGTTCATTTGAATTGTACTAGTAGTGTATGATGTGGGGTGTTACAGTTAAGGTCTCTTTACACATGTATGTACTATGTTCTATGTAATTTGAAGATTTATAAGCATGTTTTACTTCAACTATTGATCATGCATGCCATATCATTATCATGTTTATCTATTGCTTATAATTATGCATTTCGATTATGATGTCTGTCTCTTGTTGTATTATATCCTACATACTTAATACATTCAAACATACTAAGGCATTATCTATGCCAACATGATGTTACTATGTAGGGGCCAGAGCTCCATTTGACTATCCTCCTCCATATGGCTAGTTTGACATATTGAAGATAAGCTTTGGTGAGACCTCAAGTTCGGGGACACAAGCTATGCTACTCTTGTTCTTTTGTTATCTCCTTGTGTTGGATATTTGCTACTATAAGGGTGAGCCTTGTTGCTTGTCTTGGCCCCCGCTATGTTCTATGTTTAGAGGTGTTATTGGACAAGTATGTAATGATGCTATGAGCTTTGACTCTCTTTAACTCTTTTGATGTTTTATGATAGGAAAGATGTCACTTAGCCTCGTGTTCCCTTTTTACTTTCTCTTATTGTTGTTTTATTTCTTCCACGACCAAGGATGTATAAAGACATGTTATGAGGCTTGATTGGCATACGTTTGGGTTCCTATTTGCTGTGTCACATCTAGGCCCTAGGCTTGGGTCGTGACGATTCAAGAGTGAAATCATGTGAGAGTGTTGCAAGGTGTTGATTGATGGTTTTACAATAGATTTTCTTTCATGATTTCACCCTTAAATTGAATGGTTTTACATTAGCATTACACACGCTCTAAGTGTTTGATAAAATGTTAGGATGTGGTTTCTTGAGGAATTGAAAGACCAAAGCATGAGATATGATATACGTGAGAATATGATAACGAAAGGAGCTTGTTCATATGACATATTTTATATAAAGTATTGCATTAGACCATGCCCAATCCTGGGGGCCTAAGAGCCCAGATAACCTAGCTGAGGGATTTGTACATCACTCACCAAAGTGATGGGTGCAATCATCACTAACCTAGCTGAGGGATTTGTACCTCACAGACTAGCGTGATGGGTGCGATCATCACTAACCTAGTTGAGGGGTTCATACCTCGCACACCAGGTTGATAGGTGCAATCATCATCAACGTACCAAGGGGTTTATACTTTGGAAATCTTTCTTGGTCGCTTCTATAGATATGATATCCTATATAAACATGAGTTACTTAAGTATGTTTTACTTGAGCATTGATCATATATGCCATATTGTTATATTATGCCTAATGCCTATGGTTACGCACTTTGATCATGATGTCTATCTCTTGTTGCATTGCATCCTACATACTTAGTACATTCAAACGTACTAACGCATACTGTTGCTTACATGATATCACTATATAGGAACCGAAGTCCAAGTTGATCATCCTCCTCCTCCACGTGGCTAGTTCGGTACTACTCAGGCTAGTTAGTGAATACTCCATTCTAGGGATGCTTATCTATGCTTTTCTTGTTATTTATTGAAACATTCTTTTTTACGTCTTATTTGACTATGAGAGTGAGCTAGGTTGCTTTATCTTGGCATCTGCTAATATCTGTGCAGTAGAGGTGCTTGTTAGACATGCTATGTATTTATGATATGAGCTTTGACTCATTGTCTCTTGACTGCGATGTTATGCACGCTTTCCCCTTAGTCCCTTTTTGCCCTGGTTCTTATTCTTTATGTCTTTTATATTCTTCCGTGATCAATGATGTATAATGATTAGTTAAGAGGCTAATTAAGGGTTCATTTAGGTTTTCCATTCGCTGTGTCGCGTCTAGGCCCTAAGTTTGGGTCATGACGATTCAAGAGTGAAATCATGTAAGAAAAGTCAATGTAAAAGAATCACTACCACTTGGTACTACCGTCATGCAAGATACATTGAAACCCCTCACAAATCTCATAATAGATCAAAGATTCATAGATCAAAACATACTTAAACAGTCAATATTTTATTAAACCCTAACATAATTTATAATCAACTTTCATAATAAGAGATACCCATAGATAATACAACATGAAAAACATGCAATTTACATAAAAGAGAAGGTTGAGCACCATGGGTGAAAGGACCCAATGGTTGAAACCTACATACCTCAAACTTGGAGATTTCCTTGATGAAGATTTGATTGAGAACTTGAAGCTTGAATGAAATTCTTGAGATCTAGAAATGAGTTTGAGACACTTCAATTTGGATGAGATATTTGGCTAAGTTTTAGAGAAGATTTTGAGAGTGTATTGAGTGATATAGAGTTGAAAAATAACTACGTATAGGTGTTTTGACACATAGAAGAGCTTAGGCCCAAGGCCCTAAAGCCTTAGGCTAAAATAATGAAACTGGCAATAAAACACACATCTCTGCGCCCCTCGCGCGTCGCGCCTCAGGAACGAATCGACACTGGATAAGCTTTTTTTATGGAAAATGAAATTTGTTACGATTTCTCTAAAATCTGGGTTATACCCATTTCCCCTTCAATTTTGCCCCTTGATCACGAATATGAAGTCGTATTTTCGATATCATGCACGAATTTTGAGATATGTGAAAATTATGATTATGGCCATTTCCAAGGCACAATTTTGGGCACTTTTTGAGGCGTTTCAATATCCCCCTTGGGAACATTCATTCCCAATGTCAAAGAAAAGTACATAAGAGAAATAATCAATATGATTTCAGTCTAACACATGAATGCAACAAATGCACTAAAACATTATTTCATAAACCTCAACATAAGTATCAAAAATCACCATAAACTTGTCAACATAAGCATGAATACATGAAAAGGACATAAGGGCTGAAACTTAAGATTGGTGTCATGACCCAATCCTAGAGCCTAGATGTGACACAACGAATTGGGATCCCGAAGGAACCCCAAACAAGCCTCTTAACTTGTCATTACACATCTTTGATCGTGAAAGAATATAAAAGACATATAGAGTGGGAATAGGGCCAATAGGACTAAGGGAGCATAAATATCATAATCAAGAGACAAGAATCAAAGCTCATAACATAGATACATAAATCGTCCAACAAACACTTCTAAATACATAGATAGAGGAGGGGCCAAGACAAAGTAATTGGGCTCAACCTCATAGTCAAAATAAAACATAAGAAAGGGTCTCAATACACAGGTAATAACAACATAGACTAAGTTCCCTAATGTGGAGGACTCGCCAACTAGCTTTGAGTAGAACCAATCATTCCACGTGGAGGAGGAGGAGGATCATTTTGAGTACTAGTTCCTATATTGTTATATCATGTAGGCAAGAATATGTATTAGTACATTTGAATATGCTAAGTATGTGGGATGCAATGCAACAATAGATAGACATCATACTCAAAATGCATACATTGGACAATAGGCTTAATATAACAATATAACATCTATGATCAATGCGTAAATAAAACATTCTTAAGTCGCTCATGCTCATATCAGATATCTTATTTGTAGAAGAGACCAAGCTAGAATCCCAACTATTGTTGGGAAATGACATTCACACCTGGATACCCTTGTGGCAAGAAACATTCCCCTAACACAATTGATGCCATTCACACCTGGACACCATGGTGGTAAGGTACATACCCTTCACATAGTTGTTCCGGCACATATACCCCCCAGACTGGGCATGGTCTAATAAAAACATTATATAGAACATATATATCATGTACATAAACTTATTTCATCATCATATAGTCAATCATATCATATCTCATACTTTGGACTTTCATTTCTATAAGGAACCCTAGTGGGACATTTTATCAAATACTTGGAGGGTGTGTAATGGGGGTAAAAGACCATGCAATTTGGAGATGAAATCGTGCAAAAAAATCTGTAGTCAAACAATCAATCAACACCTTGCAACACCCACAAGACATTAACATTAAAACCCCTCATCAAATCCAACATTAGATCCAAGATTTAGAGCTGAAAACATGCTAAAACAAGCACAGTTTCATGAATTAAAATTACTATGCAGTAAATTTCTCAATATACAATACCCATATGTAATTGGCTACTACTAGGCTTTTCCTTTCACCCCTAGGGCTACTCCCCGCAATGGGATAATCGGTTGAAATATAGGGCTACGACCACTAATCAGCTGGTCATTTGTATTACATGTTGTGCACAAATTATATAGTAAAGGTAAAGTAATAAAAGAACATAAAGTACATGATTCCATAGTATAACTAAAGGTGGTCTCTTATTTTTTCACCAGTATATAGTTTCAATTCAGTTGTTACTTCATATACAGTATTTCCAACCTTACATATTCAGTACATTATCTCTTACTGACGTCCCTTACGGGGAACCTACATTTCATGTTACAAGTACAAGTTCTAGTAGCTCTTCCTACTAGGAGTACAGGATATCCAACTACTGTTACCATGTTCCAGGTTGCTTCGGAGCTTTGTGTGTCTAGAACTTATATTTTTTGTATTGTATAGTTAGTCGAGGCGGGGCCTGTCCCGAACCTTATCAGATACTTTTCCTTATCTAGATGCTTTGTAGACTATGTAAATTAAAGTGTGGTCATGTCTTGTACTTCAGACAATGTGGCCCCAACGGCTTTGTCATATGCATTTCCTTTTGGCATGTTATTACTGTTTACTTTCTTGAAAGCATGTTGAGTGAAGAAATCCACTAAAATATGTATAGAAAATGCATGGATATAGGTTGGTTCTCCCAACCCTTATCGGCAACGGGTGCCAGTCCACCTTAACGGTACTTTGGGCATGGCAAAAGTGGTACCAGAGCAGGTCATCCTAGGGAGTCGACAAAGTCGTGTCTACGTAGACTTTTATTTATTGATATGTTGTGCACGATATTTATAAGTAGGAGGCTACATGACATTTAGGAGTTTTCACTTTCTTTTCATTCTTTAGATCGTGGCATAGTGCCAAGTGTAATAGGTAGATTGTTTCTAACCTGTAAATTGTTTTGTACAAAAAGTATACCGTAAACCAGGAAAAACAAAGGTAAAGGAAAGGAAGTAGAAGTGGTAGTTGTTTTACACAGAGATATCTCCAACTCCTCCAGCTCCTGATGAACCAGGAAGTAGTGAAATTCCCCTAGAACCACCTATCGATGCTACAGTACAGGATTTGGGAAATGTAATCCAACTATTTACTCATATAGTTCCTGGACAAGGTCAAAGACAGGAAGGTTTAGGTAAAGGTGAAGGTGGAGCGAATAATGCAGCTAGCGTGAGGATACATGACTTCCTTAATTTGGACCCGCCATCCTTCACCGAGTCAGATCCTAATGAAGATCCCCAAGACTTTATTGATCGAATCCAATGCACATTTGATGTCATGCATATGAGTGGTACAAAAGTTGTTGAGCTAGTAGCATACAGATTGAAGGGTGTGGCTATATAGTGGTATGATGTTTGGAAAAATAATCCAAGGTTAAAGATGCACCTCCAACTACCTGAAAGGAGTTCAAATAGGCATTTCTTGACCATTACTTGCCATTAGATATCTGAGAGGTCTGTGCAGATCAGCTCTTGAATCTCCACCAAGGGGCTATGAGTGTGAGGGAACATAGCCTTCAGTTTAAATCCCTGGACAGGTATGCTCCTAATGTAGTTGCTACTATCGCAGATAGAGTTCATCCATATGGATAGATTATATTTGTATCTAGTTAGAGACTGTACTATTGCTTCCTTGAATAAGGACATGCATATAGCGAGGATGCAAGATTTTGCACAGAAATTGGAGGATCAGAGGCAACAGAGAAGGACACAAGAGTTAGAAAAGGCATAGTCTTAGAGGCCTAGGTCTACGACACAGTTTACACCACCCCAAGGTCAACTTAAGACCAGGTTTTATATAGACCACCTAGGCCCTCATCCTCCTACTTTGCAACCAGTGCTCCACCACAACTTCAAGGGTCTAGAAGTAATTAGTTTTGTCAGTAAGGTGATGGACAAGGTGCACGGACAATAAGAAATTCGGCAGGCCAGCAAATGACTTTGAAGCATCCTTGTAAATAGTATGGAAGAAGTCATTCAAGTATATGTTATGTTGGGACAGATGTTTGTTATTGGTGTAGTGCGCTAAGGCATATGATGAGAGATTGCCCAAGGAGACGTAAGGGGGTTATAACACAACCTACTGGATTAGCTATTGCATCATCATCATCAGTTCCTCCCTTAGGTAGGGGTTAGGAAGAACGTACAGGTCGTGGTAGAGGAGATAAAGGGGATGCTTGCTCTAGCGGAGTCTAGAATCCCACTTATGTTCTGGAAAGTCTGCAAAATTTGGAAGTTTCACCTGATATGGTCACAAGTACATTGTCCATATTTTCATATAATGTATATTCATTAATTAACCCTAGTTCTACACTATTATACATTACCCCACTAGTTGCTGAGAAGCTTAAGTAAACAGCCAAATTATTGAACAAACCATTTGAGGTGTCTACACCACCTAGTGAATCTATTATGGCTAGAAGGGTTTATTATAACAGTGTAGTAACTTTTTGTGGCTATGACACATTAGCTAACATTATTGAGCTAGAAATGGTGGAATTCAACATTATAATAGGTATGGATTGGTTAGCTTCTAGCTATACCACCGTGGATTGCCAAACTAAAAGAGTGTACTTCCACTTTCCAAATGAGGCAGTTCTTGAATGGGAAGGCAATGTTGGGGCACCAAAGGGTAAGTTTATCTCTTATTTTAATGCAAGAAAGATAATATCTAAGGGGTATATATTTCATTTAGTTAGAGTACTGATATGGAGGCAGAATCGCCAACTCTTCAATCAGTTGTAGTAGTGAATGAATTTGTTGATGTTTTCCTTAACATCTTCCAAGCTTACCTCTAGAAAAAGAAATAGATTTTGGTATTGACTTACTTCTAGGAACTCAACCTATTTCCATCCCTCCATATAGAATGGCCCCGACAAAATTGTGTGAATTAAAAGAGCAGTTAAAAGACTTATTGGAGAAGGATTTTATAAGATCTATTGTGTCCCCTTGGGTGCACCAGTGTTATTTGTATATAAAAAGGATGGTACTTTGAGAATGTATATCGACTATCGACAATTGAATAAGGTGACAATTAAGAACAAATACCCTCTTCCCAGGATTGATGATTTATTTGATCAGTTACAGGGTGCCAAATTCTTTTCAAAAATTGATTTGAGATCATGTTATCACAAAGTTAGGGTGAATGTGAATGATATGCCTAAGACTATTTTTAGAACATGCTATGGTCACTTTGAATTTCTTGTTATGTCATTTGGGCTGACGAATGCACCTCCTATTTTTATGGATCTGAGAAATAGTGTATTCAACCCATTCTTGGATGTGTTCTTGATAGTATTTATAGATGATATTTTGGTATATTCAAGATCAAAAGAGGACAATACAAATCACTTATGATAGGTGTTACAAGTTCTTCGTGATCGACATTTATATGCCAAGTTTTCTAAATGCAAATTTTGGCTAAAATTAGTGGCATTCTTGGGTCATATTGTGTCCGATGAGGGAATAAGGATTAATTGACAAAAGATAGAGGTTGTGAAAGATTGGCCAAGACCAATGACACCTACGGAAGTTCGGAGCTTCCTAGGTTTGGCAGGTTATTATAGAAGGTTCGTTGAAGGTTTTTCTTCTATTTCTACACCTCTAACAAAGTTGGCACATAAAGAAACCAAGTTTCAATGTTTCCGAGAGCTAAAATAAGCTAACTTATGCAACTGTGCTACTTCCAGAAGGCACTGAGGGGTATGCCATGTATTGTGATGCTTCAAGAGTTGGCTTAGGGTATGCTGATGGTAAGGTAATTGCTTATGCCTCTAGATAGCTACAGCCGCATGGGAAAAACTATCCAACATATGATCCTGAGCTAACAATAGTTGTGCTTGCTCTGAAAATATGGCGCCACTATCTATATGGGGTTCACATTGACATATATACTGATCAAAAGAGCCTGCAATACATTGTTAAACAGAAAGACCTAAATTTAAAGCAGCAAAGATGGCTAGAGCTAATAAAGGATTATGATGTTGATATACTATACCATCCGAGGAAAGAAAATGCGGTAGCCGATGCTCTGAGTCATAAGGCAATCATGAATATTAGTGATCAGACTATGGTAAATCAAGAAATGGCTAAAGATTTGCGTCAACTAGCCAGTTTGGGAGTTCGCCTTCTTGAAACTCCGAAGAAAGGGGTTGTTGTTCGTAACATTGCGAAGTCTTCCATGGTAATGGAGGTGAAAGAAAAACATTTCGAGGATGCTGTGTTAAAAATGATTTAAAGACAAAGTGAGTCAGGGTACGATAAAGGGCTTTGGCCTTACACCAAATGGAGTACTTTATTGCCAAAATAGATTATGTGTGCCTGATATTAATGGACTAAGAAAGAAGATAATGGATGAAGCCCATCATATCCATCCAAGATCAACTAAGATGTATCATGACCAGACAAGAATGTTTTGGTAGGGAGGCATGAAAAAGGACCTTGTAGAATTTGTGGCTCAATGTCCAAATTGCCAACAAATCAAACTAGAGCACCAAAAATTGGGAGGTTATATGCAGTGTACAGAGCTTCTAACATGGAATTGGGATATGATCAATATGGATATTGTCACTAGGTTGCTCGCTCATTTTAGAAGTTTGACTCCATATGGATAATAGTTGGTAGACTCATAAAGTTAGCACAATTCTTGCCAGTTTGGAGTGATTATATAACTGAAAAATATTCCAAATTATAACTCAAAGAGATAGTCAGGCTATATGGGGTTCTAACTTCCATTATATCTAATCGAAGAGCTCAATTCACTGCGAAGTTTTGGAAGTCCTTCCAAAGGAGTTTAGGGACACAACTGAATTTGAGTACAGCTTTCCACCCATAGAAAAATGATCAAGCAGAACAAACTATTCAAACACTTGAAGATAGGTTGCGAGCTTATAAATTGGACTTTAATGGTAGTTCGGTGGACCATTTGCCACTTATTGAATTTGAATATAATAAATAGCTACCACTCAAGTATCAAGATGGCACCTTATGAAGCTTTATATGGAATGAAATATAGGTCACCAATTGGATAGTTTGAAGTTGGTGAAACCACCTTACTTGGGCTAGATCTAGTACAACAAGTCATGGAAAATGTTAGGGTAATGCAACAACGGCTAGAAGCATCCCAAAGTCGTTACAAATCATATACGGATGCTAGGAGAAGAGGACTAGAATTCTCAGTACAGGATTAGGTATTTTTAAAGGTGACTCCAATGAAAGGGGTTGTGAGATTTGGTAAGAAAGGAAAACTGAGCCCACATTACATAGGACCGTATAAAATTATTTAGAGGTTCGGGCAAGTTGCATATAAATTAGAGCTACCCCAAGAGCTTGCAATGGTTCATCCAATTTCCATGTCTCAATGCTTAAAAAATGCATAGGTGACCCATCCCGTGTCACTCCTATTAAAATATGCAAGTTACATAAGATCTTACGTATGAAGAGGTACCTATTGCTATTCTAGATTGTCAAGTTAATAAGCTAAGGAATAAAGAAATAGCTTCAGTTAAAGTACTTTGGAGGAACCGACGAACGGAAGAGATAACATGGGAAGCTGAGGACGCGATGAAATTAAAATACCCTTACTTATTTGGAGCTAAAGAGGAAGTGCAACATGCAAAATTGGGGCCTTAATAGGTATGTATGATTGAACGTTTATTGCGTTGAATATGGTTAAGCAATCTAATTATGCTAACATTCTAGGACGAATGTTCCTAAGGGGGAATTTAACACCCACACCTTACATGTACTATTCCTATGCACATGAAACATGGTATAGCTTTGTCAAATTAGCGCCTATTTGTGAAAGTGCTTAAATCTCAAATTAGAGGGTGATATGTACGTCTAACGCTTAAGAGGGTTGAGTGTGTAAGAGTTTTAAGTTAAATTGAGAAAATTGTAACCTTAAATTAAGTGAGAGAAGTGAGGTTCTTATAAGACTTATTAAGCTAGCAGGTGAGTCACCTACTTGCTTAACTTAAATTTGCTAGCTAGATGGAGAAGAGGCACGATGTCGAATCTGTCCAAGTTCGATTATGAATAAACTCTGTGTTAACGATATAACTT
The DNA here is from genome assembly GCA_025774065.1 of Solanum ossicruentum. Taxonomy (NCBI): domain Eukaryota; kingdom Viridiplantae; phylum Streptophyta; class Magnoliopsida; order Solanales; family Solanaceae; genus Solanum; species Solanum ossicruentum. Next base: position 10,361 of record JAOTQR010086423.1, read on the forward strand.
TAGCCCATGTTTTAGAATCATAAATGGACTATATTTTCAGTCCAAGAAGAATAAAAAAGGAGCCCAAAGACATCATAATCCATTTACTAATTTAGGCCCAAACTAACTAAAGAGAAAGGAGAAAAATGGGTAGCAAAGGCCCATCAATTTGGAGCCCCTTAAGGCCCAAGTAAAACTAGGAAAATGGTGTGTTACTCACTTGATAAAATAATACCTAAAATGTAAAATAAAGTTGGCCAAAGAAATCCTTTAAAAGGGCTTACAAGAAGCACCCTTTAAGTCATTCTTAGACTTGGAAAATTTCAGCTTTCACAAAGGTTCTTTGTTATTCTTTCTTAACTGTAAAGAAGCCATAAGAAGCTTTTAGGATTATTAAGGAGGCCCTCAATATTGAAGGTAATGGTAAGTGATTATATTTGTGTATTTAGCTGGTTTCATCATGAAAAACAAGAGACTAGGATGATTATACCTTGCTGAAATTACTAGACAGCATGTGTTCCAAAAATTCTTGTACACTTTTCTTGATTATTTTGGAGCTTTTCTCTTCTTAGGTTTCTTGGTTATGAAGGGAGGTTTCCATTCTTAATGAGTTTTAGTTGGTTAATGATTTATAAAGGATGCTACACCGTATTTACAGTCCGCAGGAGTGAGTTATTATATAATATTGTAATTGCGTTATTAGTATGAACTTGTGGGCTGGTAGTTGGAATTGTTGTTCCCTGACCTCCATCTATTTTGGAACTATTTATAGATTGTTTTTAGGCTTATTGTATGTGTAAGTATGTTATATGCAGTTTGGTTGAAGTTAAAAATAGATTTGGGATTATTGACATTGAAATGTAGCAAGACGACATAATATTATGCTGTCTACTTGTGTTTTGTGTATAATTGTTATGTATTTGCTTTGTGGGGTTTTGTGAGACTATTATGGAACTAAACTAGGATGCACATGATATGAATATGAGAATTTGTATTAGAAAATACGATTAGAGATGGAAGGATTGAAAGAATATGTGCGGGTTGATAATTACACGTTTTTTGCTCGTGTGTTGGTTTTTTATGAGATTAGGCTGCCAAGATATATCTATTGGCTACTAATGTTGTTTTTATCACCTACTATATTTTGGATAAATATTTGGAGGAAAGGAAGGTTATCTCGAGGTAATAGCGAGGTCGTACAACGAGGTACGTAAGGCTACTTGATTTCGTATTACTTGGCATGAAATCTAGTTTCTTCCTTGGCACATAAAGGCACTTACCAACTCTAACACAACTATTAACCATGTTTCCAATCTTTTATATATTCATATGCTCCCATACATAGTCACCTTTAAATCTACATACGAACATGGATACCAAGTTACATGGGTTCATGTTACTAAATAAAGTTCACGAGTTATTTTATCTCATACTCATTTCATTATTTGTGTAATGTACTCTTTTCATTGTCGTATTATCTTGTATGATTATTTACATGTCACATGCTACATCTACAGTCCTACAACTCTAATATTATGATCAGCAAAACAAACATCTCAAAAGTAATTGAAAGATAAAATATATTGCTTATTGATAGGTGGTAACCCGAGGGGTGGAAGAATCACCTAGCCAGGGTCGATCCCATTACGGGGGTTAGACCTAAGGATGAAAGGAAAATCCTAGCAAGGGTCGATCCCGATATACATTTACCACAGATCAGCTGGTCGTTTCTATTACATGTTATGCACAGATTATACAATAAAGGTAAAGTAATAAAAAGAACATAAAGTACATGATTCCACAGTATAACTAAAGGTGGTCTATTCTCTTTACACCAGTGCGTAGTTTCATTTGAGTTGTTACTTCATATACAATATTTCCTACCTTACATATCCAATATATTATCTCATACTGATGTCCCTTACAGGGGACCTGCATTTCATGTTACAGGTACAGGTGCAGGTAGCTCTCCCTAGTAGGAGTACAGTTTATCCAGCTGTTGTTACCGAGCTCCATGTTGCTTCAAAGTTTTGTGTTTCTAGAGATTACATTTTTTGTATTGTCTAGTTAGTTGAGGTAGGTCCTGTCACAACCCTTATCAGATACTTTTCTTTATCAAGAGGCTTTGTAGACTATGTAAATTAAAGTGTCGTCATGTCTTATACTTTAGATAATGGGCCCCAACGGCTTTGTCATATGCATTTCTTTTTGGCTTGTTATTACTGTTTACTTTCTTGAAAGCATGTTCAATGAAGAAATCCCTTATAATATATATAGAAAGCGCATGGATATAGGTTATTTCTCCTGAACCTTATCGGCAATAGGTGCTAGTCAACCTTAACGGGACTTTGGGTGTGACATCATATGACTTACACAACAATTCAGGTTTAACATAAAGCTTTTTGGCAACAAAAAGAGTAATAAAAGAAAGAGTGGCATCCGGGTCTATCATTGCATAGACATCAAGATCAAAGACTTTTAACATACCAGTGACGACATCTGGCACTTCATCTACCCCTTGTCTCCCTTGAAGAGCTTAAACCCGATTTTGCCTTGGAGCACCACCTTGTTGGCCTCCTCTTCCTCTAGGGCCCATATTTGCACCTTGATCTTGTGGACGACCATCTCTACCCTTATTTTGATTCCAAGGACAATCAATCATCTTGTGACCCGCTTCTCCACAACTATAGCAAGCATTAGTGTTCCTCAAACATGGGCCATCATGGCCTCTACCATATCTTGGGGACATAGAGTTAGGCACCACACCACCACCACCTTGGACCCTTGGGTTGTCATTAGCAAATCTTCTATTAGGAGCATTGGAAGACCCTTGGCCTTGATGAAATTGGCCACCCTTTGGGCTTTGAAATCTACTATCAAAATGGGCCTACATGGCCTCACCGTTTCTTCTTTATCTAAGGTTCTCCCCCTCCAATTGTTCGGCATATGTCATCAGGTGGGATAAACCCATATCACTTATCAACTTGGCGGTACAACACTCCTCATTGACCAAGTCGGACAAACCCATCACAAATTTATTCATTCTATACCTTGGCTTGACCACCAATTGTGGAGTATATTTGGAGAGTTGGTTAACTTGAGGGCATAATCTCTCACGCTCATCGAACCTTGCTTTAGATTCATAAAGTCCATCATTTTGGCCTCCCTTAGCTCATGAGAGAAGAATCGGTTAAGAAATGCCGCCTTGAACTCCTCCCAAAGGATACATCACCATTCTTGTTCTCCAATTTCCATTAAGTAAACCATATTTTAGCCACCTCTTTGAGTTGGTAAGATGTCAACTCCACTTTCTCCTATGATCTAACACCCATAATAAACAATAATTTATACACCTCATCGACAAATTCTTGAGGATCCTTATCCAATTTAGACACATGGAACTCAGGTGGGTTCATTCTTGTGAAATCTCTCACCCTGGAAGCTGGAGTAGGAGCATGAAGAGTTGGGCCCTTGGTTGATTTGATTAGTCATGGCATGGACTAGCATGGTAATAGCATCTCAGAACTCTCATGGGTCACTCCCCCATCTTGAGGAGTTTGAGGAGTGAGAGGTGTGGTTGTTACTTGGGAGTGCAGGCTCTTCTTCCTCTCAGAATAGGCATCATCTAAAATAGAAAAGAATATTCATTAGGGTAAAGCCTTACCTTAACTTCTATAGAGCGACACAGATCAAGAAGAAGGGAAACATTTCCTAAACATTGCATAGCCTCTTGTTCATAGTCGTGGTGCACTTCACAACCATGAACAAGACTCTAATCTACATGGTGTTTTGGATTTCGAATCATTAAGAAGCTAGTTCTCAGATACAAAGTTTTTCATGACCCAAGCCTAGGGTCCAGATGTGACACAGCGAATGGGAACCTGAAGGGACCCAAACAAGCCTCTTAGCATATCAATCATACATCCTTGGTTGCGGAAACATAGTAAACATCATCAAGAGATATAAATAAGGACAAAAGGACAAAGGTAAGTCTTAGATAACCATAAACAATCAAGAGTCAAGAGCATACGATAGTTATATCACTTGTCCAAAAACACCTCTAAACATAGAACAGGTGAGGGAAAAGACTATGACACCCCTTAACTCTATGCTCTTATGTATCCATGTTTCAAACCTCATTTGTTTAAATTTGGTGGGTATAAGGTTCATAGGAGACTCCTAGTACCTAAATGAATTAAAGACTTCCCTAAGAGTTAAGTTTTGGGTGATGGTTCATGCAAGGGTCAACTTTAAACTAGCATAACTATTAGCACATTTAGAACTAGGTGGCCCACACAATGTCAAAAGAAATATCTTTGAGTTAGCTCATAACTAACTTTGTTTCACCTTATCTCAAGTTAAAATGAAGGAGTTATGACCATTTGCGTGAGACCCTCTGATGCACAGAGCTCACACGGGCAGCCTGACAGCCAGTGTGCCCTTTGACGGGCAGTTTCGAGTAGCTGGGGATGGAAAAGGCCATATTTGGCACCAATGAAGGTGGCATGGCAAGTGGAATAGTCCATGTGGCCCACCAGTGACCGTGGGGATTGCCACAGTGTGCCAAAGGAAGCCTGTTGGACTTCGGGGAAAATGTGGCTAAGGTTGGTACCATAGGCACTGTTGACTAGTCGTGTGGAGTGGGACAGCCTGTGCCACGCACCTGGGCGTGCGGATTCCTACAACCTTTTGTCTATATGAGGTGGTAAGGACCAATAAATGCTCTGTGCAACCCCACATAGTCCGTTAATGCGACCGTCAAAGTGACGTTGATGCTAACTTTTTCTGAAGTGTTCCAATTCCATTTTTTCTAAGTAAGTATTGTCTCACTAGCACTCCACATGACCCTTGGAGTGCCATAAGTAGTGAGATGATAATTTGCCAAATTTTCCCATCCGTACACTTATGGCGTCTTCGTAAATTTTAATTACTCTAATACCCATTTTAGACTTCCAATGCTATCCTAATCTTCCTAAAAGACCTAAATGCTATCCCAAAGATAAAACTCATTACTCTCATCTTTAATATAATCTTAGTTATCTCAAAAGACTTCATCAAGCCCTAATTCAATTTCAAGGAAACCAAAGCTCAAGATTGGATTCAAAGATCATTTCGAGCCTCCATTCTTCCCAAGCTCAATACCAAGCATCTCTAGTCCTAAGGTATGTGGTGTTGAACCATGAGGTCCTTCCGCCCATGGTGCCTAAACCCTCTCTTGCTTAATAACTCATGATTTAAAGTTGATTTTACATGTGCATCTTATATACTGAGAAATTTACTGCACAATTATTTTAGTTCATTAGAGTATAGTTGTTTTAGCATGTTTTGAGCTTCAAATCTTGGATCTAATGTTGGATTTGATGAGAGGTTTTGATGTGAATGTATTGGGGGTGTTTCAAGGTGTTGATTCATGGTTTTATCACTAATGTTATTGCATGATTTCATCTCTAAATTGCATGGTCTTTTACCCCCAATGCACACCCCCAAAGTGTTTGATAAAATGTCTAGATGTGGTTTATTGAGTAGTTGAAGGTCCAAAGCATGAGATATGATATGAATGATGTTATGATAATGAAATGATCTTATGTATATGATTATTACCATATGTAATGTTACACTAGAGTATTTGATGAATCTTTATAAGGTGTTGCATTAGACCATACTCGATCAATGAGGACAAGAGTCCGAGTAACCATGTTGGGGGTTTATACTCATCAACAATGCAATGTATTTATACTTCATCACTGTGTTGGTAAGTTATGATCACCATTAACCATGTTATAGGTTTATACCATACGACTACTAAGGGTTTATACCTTGAACAGCTGGCTTGGTCTCTTCTTCACATATGATATCCTATATAAGCATGAGTTACTTAAGCATTGATCAAACATGGCATATATATGACATATTGTATATTGTGTGTATTGCTTAATATCGTGTATTTTGATTATGATATCTACTTCTTGTTGTATTGCATCTCATATACTTACATTCAAACGTACTAATGTATATTATTGCCTACATAATATCACCATGTAGGAACCGATGCTCAAATTGATTATCCTCCTCCTCCATGTGGCTAGTCGATGCTATTCCAAGCTTGTTGGTGAATCCTCTATTTTGGGGACCTTGGTCTATGTTAATATTATCTATATATAGAGACATTATCTTATGTTCTATTGACTATAAGGGTAAGCCTAGTATCTTTGTCTTGGCGCCCGCTCTATCTATGTATTTAGAGGTGTTTATTTGACAAGTCATGTATTTATGATATGAGTTATGACTACTTGTCTTTGATGTTGATATTTCTACAAGGTATCTCTTAGCCCTTTTTTCCCTTTGCTTACTTTATGCCTTTTATATGCTTCTGTGACCAAGGATGTGTAATGACAAGTTAAGAGGCTTGCTTGGAGTTCCTTTGGATTCCCCATTAAGCGTGTCACGTCTAGGCATAAGGTTGGGTCATTAGAAACTGAATATCAGAGCACTAGGTTGATAGATCCTCGGAGTCCAACACACCGCGTCGATTGGAGTCCTATTCATAGTTGTGAAGTGCGCCGAGATTATCAATAGGAGGCTGTGACACCATTTAGGACATGTTACCCTTCTACATATTCTAAGTCATACTATAAAGTTGTGGTATGTCTTTTTCCCCCATAAAGATTATTCTTTGCTATGCTAGATCATGTCTAACACTCGAGGAAGAAGGGCCCAAACTCCCGAGGAGCAACCTACCAATACTGAGTCTCCGAGATTCTCTCACTATGCTTGCCCAAGTTGTGGCCAATCAAGTCAACCAAGGGGCCCAAGCCCCTCATGCTACTACCCTATGAGCTAGGGTAAGAGACTTCATAAGGATGAATCCTTCGATTTTCTATGGGTCAAAGATGGAGGAAACCTACAAGAGTTCATTGATGGGGTCTAAAAGATCTTGAATATATGGGTGTTGAGACGAATCAAAAGGCAGAGATGGCGACATACCAACTCAAAGGGGTAGCCTAAATATGGTATGACCAATAGAAGGGTGAAAATAGAATTGGTAATGTGGTGCTTTGGGAGGAATTCAAATCAGCTTTCTTAATCGGTTTTTCCCTCTTGAGATTAGAGAATCTAAGTTGGTGGAGTTTATGAAAATGAAAGAAGATGTTTTGAGTGTTAGGGAGTATTACCTCAAGTTTAATCAACTTTCAATGTATGCTTATCATTTTATGGCCGATCCTAGATCTAGGATGAATAAGTTCGTGATGGGGTCTCCAACTTGGTAAGTGAAGAATGTCAGTCCGTCATGCTAACTAGTGACATGAATCAATCGATAATTTATGCTGAGCAAATAGAGGAAGAGATATTGAGGAATAGGAGAGGGAATGAGGCCAAGAGGGCCCGATTTGAGGGTAAATTCCAAAAGGGTGCTAGATTTCTTCAAGGCCAAGGGCCTACTCATGCTACTAATTGGGGATTTGCTAATGACTTCACTAAGCCTCAAGGTATTGGTCATGTGGATCCTAATGATGTATGCCCTATATGTGGAAGGAGTCATGGAGCCCTATGTTTGAAGGGTTTTAATGCATTCTATGAATGTGGGTAGCTTGGTAACAAGTAGATATATTATCCAAGAAATTGTGGTAAGGGACAGGGTGTAAGTGTGGTTCCATTAGTAGAGGTGGTCCTCAAGGTGGTTCCCCAATGCACAACTAGTTTTATGCACTACATGGAAGGCAAGGGGTTGGTGAGGTTCGTAATATTGTTGCCGGTATGTTGAAAATCTTGGGTTTTTGATGTATATGCTTTGATTGATCTGGGTGCCACCCTTTCCTTTGTTACCCCTTTTATTGCTCAAAAGTTCCATGTTGACCCCGAGTTGTTTCATGAGTCATATGAAATGTCTACTCCTATTGGTGCCTCTATAGTTGCTAGGAAAGTTTATAGGAGTTGTCCTATTTTCATTTACATAAGTTGATGCCTTGCGATCTTGTTGAATTAGACATGGTAGATTTTGATGTCATTCTTGGGATGAATTGATTGCATGCCTACTATGCTTCTATTGATTGTAGAACCTGTAAGGTAAAGTTTCATTTCCCGAATGAACCTATCCTTGAGCGGGAAAGTCAATATGTGGTGGTCAAGGGTAGATTCATTTCATGCATTAAAGCCCGTAAGTTGATCTCTAAGGGGTGTCTTTACCATCTTGTGAGGGTTAAAGATGTGGAGTCTAAAGTCCCTTCTATAGAGTCTGTTTTGGTTGTAAATTAGTTTCTTGATGTCTTCCCAAATGACCTTCCTGGTGTCCATCCCAAAAGGGAGATAGATTTTGGCATAGATCCCCTTCCCGATGCCTAACCTATCTCCATTCCACCTTATCGTATGGCCCCGATGGAGTTGAAGGACATAAAGGAGCAATACTGTTGGAGAAGGAACTTATTAGGCCTAGCTAATCACTTTAGGGTGCACTAGTGTTGTTTCTAAAGAAGAAGGATGGGTCACTTAGAATGTGCATTTACTAGCTGCAACTCAATAGGGTCACTATAAAGAATAGGTATCCTCTTCCAAGGATTGATGACTTGTTTGACCAACTGCAAGGGTCTAGGTTTTTCTCTAAGATTGATCTTCAGTACGGGCATCATCAAGTGAAGGTGAGGGTGTGTGATATTCCCAAGACGGCCTTCCAGACTAGATATGGGCATTATGAATTTGTGGTGTATCTTTTGGGTTAACCAATGCACTAGCCATCTTCATGGATGTAATGAATAGGGTCTTCAAACCCTACCTTGATTCCTTTGTTGTGGTCTTCATTGATGATATTTTGATCTATTCACATAGTAGGGAGGTGCATGTAGGACATTTGAGGGTTGTGTTGCAAAGATTGAGGGAGGAGAGATTGTATGCTAAATATGAAAAGTATGAATTTTGGTTGAAGAAGGTTGCATTCTTGGGTCATATAGTGTTGGGGAATGGTATTAAGGTGGATCCTAAGAAAATCGATGTGATTAGAAATTGGCCAAGACCATTGACCCCGTCAGACATCAGGAGTTTTTTTGGTCTTGCAGGTGACTATACAAGGTCTGTGAATGGGTTCTCCTCAATTGCTTCTTCTATGACAAAATTGACTCAAAACAAGGTTAAGCTTGTGTGGACCAATGAGTGTGAGAGGAGCTTCCAAACATTGAAAGATAAGCTTGTGTCCACTACTATATTATCACTACCGAATGGGCTTGAGGGATTTATTGTATTTTATGGTCCCTCAAGAGTGGTTTTAGGTTGTGCACTAATGCAAAATGGCAAGGTCATAGCGTATGTTTCTAGGAAACACAAGGTGCACCAAAAGAACTACCCTACCTATGATCTTGAATTCGCTGCCGTGGTGTTTACATTAAAGATTTGGCATCATTATTTGTATGGGGTGTTCACCGATCATAAGAGCCTCCAATATGTCTTCATTCAAAAAGATCTCAACTTGAGACAAAGAAGGTGGCTAGAACTTCTTAAGGACTATGACATGGGTGTACATTACCGTCCCTGTAAGGCAAAAATTGTGGCGGATGCTTTGAGTCTAAGGGTAGCTTAGCTCATATTGATGGTGGTGATAGGGAGATAGCTAGGAAGGTGCATCAATTGGCAAGATTGGGGGTTAGGATGGAAGAGTTACGTAATGGTGTGGTTTTTGTTGATGGTTCCAAATCTTCTTTGGATGATGAGGTAATAGTAAAACAAGATCTAAACTCCTACTTGCTTGAATTAAAGGACTTGGTGAAAGAGGGCAAAGTAGAGGTTTTCTCCCAAGGGGGAGATGGTGCCCTTAGGTACCAAGGTAGGTTGTGTGTGCCTTGTGTTGATGGTTTCAGGGAGAAGATCATTGATGAGGCCCATAATTCTTCATATTCTATCCATCCCGGTTCCCCCAAAATGTATAGAGACTTGAGGGACGTGTATAAGTGGGGAGGCATGAAGAGGGAAATTGCCAAATTCATTTTCAGTTGCCATAGTTGTCAACAAGTCAAATCCAAGCATCAAAGGCCGGGTGGCCTAACCTAAGATATAGAGATTCCCATTTGGAAGTGGGAGGTGATTAATATGGATTTTATGGTTGGATTGTCCAAGACTAGAAAAGGTTTGATTCCATTTGGATAGTGGTTGATAGGATGACGAAATCGACTCACTTTGTACCGATAAAGACCACATATGTGCCGATGAGTATGCAAGGTTGTACATCCATGAGTTAGTAAGATTACATGGGGTTCCTTTTTTCATCATATCATATCATCGTTCTCAATTCACTTCACACTTTTGGAGGTCTTTTCAAAGGGTTCTTGGTACAAAAGTTAACCTTAGTACGGCTATCCACCCTCAAATAGATGGCCAAGCCGAAAGAACCATTCAAACCCTTGAAGATATGCTTAGGGAATGTGTATTAGAGTTGAGGGCTAGTTGGGATGACCATCTTTCTTTGATTGAATTCGCATAAAACAATAGCTATCACTCTAGCATCAACATGGCTCCTGTTTAGGCTCTTTATGAGAGGCGATGTAGATCACCGGCCGATTGGTTTGAGGTTAGAGAGGTGGCCTTATTGGGACCAGATCTGGTTATGGATGCTCAAGAGAAGGTTAGTATGATTAGGGAAAGGTTAAGAATGGCCTAAAGTCATCAAAAATCTTATGTTGATGTGAGAAGAAGAGACCTTGAATTTAAATTGGGTGATTGGATTTATTTGAAGGTTTCTCCAATGAAAGATGTGGTCCGTTTCGGTAAAAAAAGGAAGTTGAGTCCAAGTTACATTAGTCCTTATGAGGTCTTGAAGAAGGTTGGCAAGGTAGCTTGTGAGTTGAAGTTGCCTAGTGAAATTTACTTGGTTCATCCAGTGTTCCATGTCTCTATGTTGAGAAAACGTGTGGGTGACCCTAACGCTATTGTGCCTCTTGATCAGGGGGGTGTTGTTGAGGATAACTTGACTTATGAGGAGGTTGTAGTTCGAATTTTGGATAGGCAAGTGAAGAGATTGAGGAACAAGGAGGTCGCATCCATTAAGGTCCTTTGGAGGAACCAATAAGTCGATAGTGCTACATGGGAGGCCGAAGCGAACATGCAAAAGCGGTATCCTTATCTTTTCCACTCCACTCAAGCTTAAGGTACCATTTCTAAGTCCCCTATGTGATTTCAAGTCTTAAGTTTCATTTTACATTGTATGTATTCATGTTCATGTTAATAATATTATGGAGATTTTGGTGTTCATATTTGGATGTTCTTGAAGACCATATTTAGGTGCATTGTTGCATCCATGTTTTATAAACTCTTCATGACTACTTTCCTTGTGTACATTTTCCTAAAATTCGGGGACGAATGTTCCCAAGGGGGATATACTGTGAACACACCATAATTCTATGCTCTTATGTATCCATTTTTCAAGCCTCATTTGGTTAGAATTGGGATGAATTAGGTTCATGGGAGACTCCTTGTACCAAAACAAGTTCAATACTTTCCTAAGAGTTATGTTTTGGGTGATGGTTCATGCAAGGGTCAACTTTAAACTAGTATAACTTTTAGCACATTTGGAAATGGGTGCCCCACAACATTTTAAATGAAAGTTCTTTGAGTTAGCTTCACAAAGCACTTGGTTTCACCTTATTTCAAATTTGGATGAAGGAGTTATGACCATTTTCGTGAGACCCTCCCGTGCAGTGAACTCACACAGGCAGCTTGACGGCCAGTGTGACCTTTGGCCAGCCATTCGGAGCAGCTGGAGTTTGAAAGGGACATTTTTGGCCCCAAGGAATGTTTCAAGGCCAGTGGCATGGTCCATGTGGCCCACCACTGACTGTGGGGATGTCCACAAGGTGTCCCAAAGAAAGCTTGTTGGACTTGGGGGAAAATGTGGCTAAGGTAGGTACCACGGGCACTGTTGACTGGTTGTGTGGAGTAAGAAAGCACGTGGCACCTAGGCATGTGGAGGCCTTGTTTTGTCAATATGAGGTGGGACGGACTAGTAAACAGTCTGTGTAATCCCACACGGTCCATGAAAGCGACCGTCAAAATGACGTCGACACTAACTTTTTCTCAAGTGATCCAATTCCATTTTTTCTGTCTAAGACTTGTCTCACGGGCACTCCACACAACCCATGGAGTGCAACATGGTTAGTCAAGTCTCCAGTGAGAGGATACTTTGCCAATTTTCCCATCCGTTCACTTATGGCATCTTCGTAAATTTTAATTACTCTAATGCCCTTTTTAGACTTCCAATGCTATCCTAATCTTCCTAAAAGGCCTAAGCACTATCCCAAAGGATAAAACTCATTACTCTCATCTCAAATGCGCTCTCAATTCTCTCAAAACCCTTCATCAAGCCCCAATTCATTTTCAAGGAAACCCAAGCACAAGATTGGATTCAAAGATTATTTCAAGCCTCCATTCTTCCCAATCTCAACCCCAAGCAAATCTAGACCTCAGGAATGTGGTGTTGAACCATTGGGTCCTTCCATCCATGGTTCCTAAACCCTCTTTTTCTTAATAATGCATGATTTAAAGTTGATTTTACATGTGGGTCTTGTATATTGAGAAATTTACTACAAAATGATTTTAGTCATGAAAGTATGGTTGTTTTAGCATGTTTTGAGCTTCTAATCTTGGATCTAATGTTGGGTTTGATGAGGGGTTTTGATGTTATGTCTTGTAGGTGTTGAAAAGTGTGGATTGATAGTTTTATCACTGATTTTCTTGCATAATTTCATCTCTACATTGCATGGGCTTTTACCCCCATTACGCATCCCCCAAGTGCTTGATAAAATGTCTGGATGTGGTTTCTTGAGTAGTTGAAGATCCAAAGCATGAGATATTATATGAATGATGTTATGATGATGAAATAAGCTTATGTATATGATTATTCCCAAATGAATTGTTTCACTAGAGTATATGATGAATCCTATATAGGGTGTTGCATTAGAACATACCCAATCCGAGGGGACAAGAGCCAGGGCAACCATATTGGGCTTTATACTCATCAACCATGCGAAGGGTTTATACTTTGTCACTGTGTTGGTAAGGTTTAATTGCCATCAACCATGTGAGGGATTTATACTACACAATCACTAAGGGGTTTGTGCCTTGAACAGTTAGTTTGGTCTCTTCTTCACATATGATATCTTATATAAGCATGAGTTACTTAAGCATGTTTTACTTAAACATTAATCATACATGGCATATTGTATATTATGTCTATCGCTTAATATCCTGCATTTTGATTATGATGTCTACTTCTTGTTGTATTGTATCCCATATACTTAGTACATTCAAATGTATTAACACATATTCTTGCCTACACGGTAGCACCATGTAGGAACCGGTGCTCAAGTTGATCATCCTCCTCCTCCACGTGGCTAGACGGTGCTATTTCAAGCTTATTGGTGAGTCCTCCATTTTGGGGACCTTAGTCTATGTTACTATTATCTATGTATGGAGACACTATCTTATATTCTATTTACTATAAGGGTGAGCCCAGTAGCTTTGTCTTGGCCCCCGCTTTATCTATGTATTTAGAGGTGTTTGTTGGTCGAGTCGTGTATTTATGATATGAGCTATGACTCCTTGTCTTTGAAGTTGATGTTTTGACAAGATGTCCCTTAGCTCATTGTTCCTTTTGCTTACTTCATGCCTTTTATATGCTTCTGCGACAAAGGATATGTAATGACAAGTTAAGAGGCTTGCTTAGGGTTCATTCGGGTTCCCCATTCATCGTATCACGTCTAGACCCTAGGCTTGGGTCATGACAAAGACACTTTACGGGCTCACCCTCATAGTATGAAAAGTTCAACATAAAGAAATAATATAAGAAAGAGCGGCATAGTTATTGTCCCTAACTTGAGGACTCACCAAAGCTTATCTTCAAGATCACAACTAGCCACATGGAGGATGACTGTCAGGAGCTCCGGTTCCAACATGGTAACATCATGTAGGCATAGAGTATGCGTTAGTACATTTGAAGGAACTAATTATGTATGACGCAATACAAAAAGACATAGGCAACATAGTCAAAATGCATAAACATAGGCAATGGGTGGTATAATAACAATATGGTATGCATGATCAATGGTTGAAGTAAAAGATGCTTGTATAGAACATATTACATGTGTAAGAAGAGACCATTATCATGGACCAAGAAAAAGTACTTGAAGTCCAAGGCATACCAACCCATTGGAAGGCGATTGAGGTATCTGCCTCCCAATTGGTAGTATGGGCTTACCACCCCCCGACAAGGCGATTGAGGTATCTAACCCTCCAATTGATCGTACGGGCTTACCACCCCGACAAGGTGATTGAGGCTTGATGCCCTCTCAACAAGGTGTGGTAAACTTGTAACACCATAGATACTTTTCATGAATTCAATACATTCAATCCTTTCATCATCATAGAGTCACTTAACTCATACGTCATACAATAGACCATCAAAAACTCAAGAATCCTTAACCGGACATTTTATCAAGCACTTGGCAGGTATGTAATGCTAGTTCAAAATCATGCAATTCAAGAGTGAAATCATGTGAGAAAACTTAATGTAAATCAACACACCATACTTGGTAACACCCTCATGCAAGATATATTTATATCCCTCATCAAATCTCATAATAGATCATACATTCATAGCTCAAAACATGCTTATACAGTCAACATTTTATGAAACCCCAATATAGTTTATAATCAACTTTCATAATAAGAGATACCCATAGATAATCCAACTTGAAAACATTCAATTTTCATAGAAAGGTTGGGCACCATGGGTGAAAGGACCCAATGGTTGAAACTCACATACCTCAAACTTGAGGATTTCCTTGATGAAGATTTGAGTAAGAACTTGAAGCTTGAATGAAATTCTTGAGATCCGAAAGTGAGTTTGGGACACTTGAATTTGGATGAGATATTCGGCTAAGTGTTAGAGAGGGTTTTGAGTGTGTATTGTGTGATATAGTGTTGAAAAATTACTAAGTATGGGTGTTTTTATGCATAGGAGGGCTTAGACCCAAGCGCTCAAAGCCTTAGGCCGAAACAATGAAACTAGCAACAAAATACACATCTTCGCGCCCCTGGCGCGTTGCGCCTCGGGCGTGGATCGACACTAGAAATCTTGGTTTTTGGAAAATGAAATTTTTCTATGGTTGCTCTATAATCGGGGTTACCCATTTCTCACTCAATTTTACCCCCTGATCACGAACATGAAGTCAAATTTTTGATATCATGCACGAATTTCGACATATATGGAAATTACAAATATGGGCATTTTCGAGGCACATTTTCAGGCACTTTTTGGGGCGTTTCAATATTCAACAAATACACTATAGGGTATTTTTTTGAGGTGTGTCAGAGGTGGTGCAGCAAAACTCTCCTCCAACCTTAAATTACAATGTTCTATTTTATCCCACCCCCACCAAAAAAAGTTATTTTTGAAACGATTTCAAAATTTCCTTTTGTTTCTCCATCCTCCTAACCCCCTCCCCCTCACACAAAAAAGTTGAAAAGTTTATTCTTGTTGAAAAATATCTTAGGATTTTATTTATCTCTCCTTCCTATACCGACCACTAACAACCACTCCCCCCCCCCACCCCTTATAATAAAATTTAGAATTTATTTCTTGAAACATATCTCATATTTAAAAAGTTCTATTTTTAACCCCTCCTACTCCGAAGACCTATCAACCCACCGCCACCACCACCCCCAAACCCCCCACAATAAAATATTTTTCAATTTTGAAAAATTCTATCCCCCCACCCCACCCCGCCCCCCTAAAAAATAATATTTAAAAATCTTTTAAAATTCTAAAAATTTTATTTTTTATCTTCTCCTACAGCACCTTCCTCCCGCCCCATAAAAATAAGTTTAAAGTTTATTTTAATATTTCAAAATTCTTAAAATTTTATTTTACTCCACCCGTACCTAACCCCTAAATTATTTAAAAGTTCGGTTTGGAGTCGGGTGTGGTCGAATTTTGATTTGAAATTAGGGATCGAGTCTAAATTTGGAAGTTGAATATTTGGTTGAAAATTGAGTTAGGTCCTATATCCGGTGTCGGGATTGAGTCCCAAATTGATTATTGGGGTCAATTTTTATGTGAGTTATTTTTTAACAAAATATTTTTTATTTTCTAGCCAGAAATAAATGATATTTTCTAAAAAAATATTGTTATTCACTAACTAAATAAACAAAATTCAAATAATATTTTTCACTAACGAACCTAACATGAGAAAATAAGTTAGAAACCAACTTATTTTTCAAGAAAATATTTTCTAGGAAAATATTTTTCACCGAAAACAATTTCCTTCGTACTAAACACACCCTTCATGTATGTGAGATTTAATCAATGGGTACCTTTTTACCTATTGAGTTGCTACGGTAAACTTCATTCTCCAATTAATGATTACTACAAAATCTAGGATTCATACGAAAAGCATGAATTTCATCTATTTCAGTTCTTCCTATTAATATTGTTTGAATGCATATTTTTATTTTACAAAATAATTTTTATATAGTTATTTTAGTGATTCCTCAAAATACTTTTTATATGTCTTTAGACCTACAACTTTCTTTCATTCAGTGCATAGAAATCCTGAAGAGTAATTTTACATTTAACCTTTCAGTTCCACATGTCTAGAGATGCTTTCAGATAAACTGTTTATTGTTTTAATCTTATTTTGTCAGTATTATCGAGCTATTCAAGTTACTAGTATGATTCAGTTGGGAGTATTACTTAGCATCGGATGGATGTAGGAATGAAGGCTCATCCGTCAACTGAGACCTTAAGTAGCAATTCTTAAGTAACAAAACTATGTGTCACTATAGATTTAAAGGGGTCACCCGTTAGACTGAGCTTGACAACCTAGTCTTTTTGGACATCAATTTAATGGATCCATGTTAGCTAATTTTGTAATATTGACGAGGTACGAAAAACTCTTCCAATTGGTAGGTGGGAATTTGGTTAGATCAAATGGAATATGTCAATTATCTTTATCTTCCATCGTTTAGTCTCAAATATTATACGACCTTTTGTATTTATTTATGTCAATTCAACAATAACTAATTGTATGTTTATTACTTGGTCAATGCATCAGATTATTTATTTTTGTTTCATGTTTAGTTTAGTGTGTCAAAATTATAATGTTAACTTATTAGAATGGTAGTGCATATCTTACATGCTCAGTACATTCAAAGTACTGACTGTGTACCTTTTTATGCTATATTATTCATAATATAGATTCAGACAATCAACATTTAGCTTATAGTTAGTACGATCCTACATCATCTCGTCAATAAAGTTTGGTGCGTAGCAGTAGGATGATGATGAATATATAAATCAACAAAGTAGAGTTTGGTGGGTCCTCATTTTTTAGGAGAAGACCATTATTATTTTCCTTATAAGTCATTCAATTTTAATAACCTCTAGGTCATTTTTTCTTAACTATTTCCATTTTGTCAATTAGAGCTTTCCTCAGAGACCCCTAGTCATCTATGATCAGATGGCACTAGTAGCTTCGTTTTCTAGTTGTTTGTTCGAACTTTGCACAACCTTTTGTATTTAGAGGTCTTTAAAATTTGAATAATTGACTTTGGTTAAAAATATTGGAAAACGGCCTTAGAATGGATTTCTGATAGTTCCATGAGCTTCAAAATGACTAAATCAGGCTAGAAGTGTGGTTTGATCAATTTTTTTTATTTTTGGTGTTGATTTAAATCATTTTTAGACTTTAACTATGGTCAGTGGTTAAATTTTGTCAATATTCTTGGAAACATGTTCGAACACAAATTCTAATAACACTATTAGCTCTTGAACGCCAAGTTTAATCTAGAAAGATCTTTAGTTAAACTCTCAAGGCTTCCAAATTCATTTCGAGCACCTAGTTGTGATGATCTCATATGGAAATTTGATTGCACTATTGAGGTCAAGACGCCAAATTTGATGGGTAGCATAGTCCATTTGCATGCACTGGGTTTTAAACAAATCCTAAGCACGCCATTGGAGAATTCAACTTTGCCAAATTCAACATTTTCAGCTGATATCTAGTGCAAGAGGATTTGTTCTCGCAGTCATCTAGGCCATGTTGATGGAGACCTGGAAATTTTGCCTTCGCGATCGTGGGCCTCCTGCTACATTCACAAAGGTATGGGTTCATTGTTCTCCATATCTGCGAAGGTCATTTTTGTGGTACTATGTAATCATAGAGCAATGTTCATCACCATCGCAGAGGTCAATTGTGCAAGTCTATTTTATTTGTTCTAGTCATGATAAGCTAGAGGTGTAAATTTTCGAATGTGATATTTGCAACGGTATAAGTCATAATTTAGTAATTCAAAGGTCTATCTTGCGGGCTTTTCAATAAGAACGTGTTGGTAAGCTCAAAAACTAGCTTGGGACTTCTGTTTGAGTAAATTTTTTTTCTTTAGCATCTGCCATGGATGTTTTGTTGGGTAAACTTTTGGAATATTTCAAGACTCAATTTCTTGAGAAACTTAGGTCCGATTAAAGAGATTCTTGGGGCTATTTTGGGTGATTTTTTGAGAAAAGTACTATGATGTGTTCAGAAAGTATATTAGTGGCTTCAGTTTTTGTAAATTTCTTGTTTCTAGCTATTGTAATTTTCTAGTTTTTGGGAAAATTTTTTGGATTTTATTGCTTGTCATTGTTATGATGTTTTCAATCCCCAAATTATGTCCAATTTTAGGACATGAGCTCGAGAACATATTTGGGACCTATTTTTTTAGGGTTAATTTTGGAATTCTAGATACAAGTCTCACCTTCCTCATATTTTACCCTAAACATGGTCCATCCCTATTATTTATGAATTTAATGTCTAAACGACCATAACGATTTTATGGTTTCATTTTTGATAGCGTGACAATGATCCGAGGCTGTGTAAAAGGAAAAATATTTGGCAAAGTAGTTTGGATCACACATGATCAACCTACAAGTAGGTTACAACTTTCCTTTTCATGGATTTAGCTAGAATGTGTGAAATTATGTTGAGGCAGATGGAAGTTGGGTTCAAATAGCTTACTTATATATCTTAAATGTTAGAATGCATGTTTTAGGCCTATTTTAGGTAATTTTGAGAAATTAAAAGCGTGTGACTTCTTCCATAGTTTGGTAGTGCTTAAAATGTTACTGAATTCGTGTATATGTTGTTATGGAGTTTGTTGGATATAGTGTAAGTTGATGGAAACCTTCGTTAGATGACCCGATATCAACCTGACTTACTTAGATCCTTGTAGAATGGCATAGCAGACTAGAGTCTAGTAGTTGGGTCATATCTAGGTAGTAATATTGCTATTATGAATACCTTTATCCACAATTTCCTAAGTCTCGTGGCTTATGAGAAGCATTGGTGATACTACACTTCGTGTTCAATTTGTTTTCGGTCCTGGTTGAGCCTCAAGCAATTACATCTAGTCATTGAGTCATGGAAAGTGATATCAATCAACATTAGAGTTTAGTTTGTAACTAATGCATTTGGAAGCTTAGATTAAATGGTACATGAGTATCCGGGTACTAGACTGTGATGAGTCCTAGATTTAGACCCATATTTGACCTTAAATGGTGTATAATATTATCCTCGATGCATCCTTGTCTCTTGGAATCTAACAAAAGTTGTTGAAAACTGACAGGTTTAGTAGTTAAGAAGGATCGAAGGATAATTGAATGCAAAATAAAGAAAAAGAGGCAAAAATGTGATTAAAGGGGGCATCGCCATTGCAATTTGGTGCACTTTCCAATTGCTATGGCCATCGCCTAATGTTATACTACTCAACCCTTGAGGAGTGTCATAGATCAGGGATCAAGTAACATTTTAGCACATCGTTGAACATGTTTAGTAGGCTAACATGTGCCCATTGAATGTTACAGAACCTAACAATAGTCAAAGGATTTGGTACATTTTAGCTCAATGATGTTGAGGGATTTTGATGCATCGCTAATCAAAGTCGGCAAACTCAGAGTTAATTGTCAAATGTTATAGAGGCAACGTAAAGGAAAATCAAGTGATAACTAATTGATGGTGTTGGAAGTTGGGGCATTGTCGAATATATTAGCGATACCTAACATACTTCACCTAGTGGTGATTCAGGGTAGATATTAGGAGTGTATTTAAAGCAATTTGTATAGAATTTTTTAGGACACTGTTCACTTATAATTCTTTTCACGTTCTTACGTATAATTTATACTTAAACTTCTGAGTACTTAGTTTTTGGGAGAGACGCTCTTGGTACTTCATTTGTGAAGAAGAATTATAACCAAATACTTTGATCACTTAGTTTCAATTCAAGCTGCAAGTATGCATGAATATCATGGTATAATTTTCTATTCTTTTATCATGTGTGGCTAAAACCACTCATGTTTGGGGATGTGCAATGTGATTGAATGCTTATATCTTGTAGTGGATTTTTGATTTGTTGATTAATTATGCCTTAGTTAATGTGGTTTTATATTTTCTACTCGCTATAATTGAAAGTGTGAGGTTGCAAATTTAGGGTTTATGTATAGATCTTCAATAACGACATAATGTTAAGTAATTTAAGTAGATTACCTACTAGTCATGGGTTTTTGTTGATTATCTTGGAGTCCTCGATTGGGTTCAACCGACTAAGGTATTAGATAGATTTGCTAATTAATTGCATGGGTTACTTGGATTTCACATGTGATTTGGGTCTGAGACTTATTTAGGTTTACATCGATGTGCCACTTTAGTGTAATAGTTATTGTAGTTATTAGCAATGTAGCCTTCCCACATAATAAGTGCTAATTGTCAAGATGAGTCCCATTTATATGAATCATGTTCGACTATGCACACCCTCATCATGTCCCTTTCTATTGAGTTCAAATTTAAATAATCTCTCTTGAATTTTAGTTAATTGGCTACTAATCATACTTACTTAATTCTTTAGATCATTTACTATGCCTATAACTGATTAGAACAAGTTCTACTTCGATCCACAAATCATAACAATGTTCCCTGTGGGATTGACTCCATCTCTTTAGTTGAGTATCTTATATTGACAACAACTATTATACTCCTTACGAGTTTTGGGATACACCTGAGAGTTATGAAAATGGTGTCGTTGTTTGTGAATGGTGTATTGGTTATGGTTTAGAAGTTATTCCTGAACTAATTTCTTGTAGTTGAATTTACGCACTTGTTTTTCCCTTTATTGTTGATTTCTAATTATAGATGAATATATGAGTGTGTACGAAAGTGTAGTTGGTGTCAATGTATGTAACTTGAATGATGTCAATGTAGATCAATTGGGGGTATCGGCTTAATTCATTTGCTCCTATTGTGGAGAATACTACTTTTCATATCACGGGCATTGTGCTTCAATTGCTTCAGCTGAAGGTTGGAGGCCTCACTCATGATGATCCTCATGAGCATATTCATAATTTCTTGGGTGTATGCAACCTGTTTAAATTCAAGAACATTTCACATGAGTCCATACGGCTAAGGTTGTTCCCATTTTCTCTAGTGGGAGAGGTTATGAGATGGTTGGCTGAGCTATCAAGAGATTCAATAAATTCTAGGGATGAATTGACTGATGCTTTCTGTGAGAGGTCTTTCCCTCCATCTAAGATGTTGATTCTTCGTGATAGCATCTAAAATTTTAGGCACATTAAGGGGAGCCATTTCATAAAACTTGGTTGAGGTTTCAAAAGTTACTGCTTCAATGTCCTAATAAAGGATTGGGTGACAACTTATTGTTGAAGTATTTTTACTAGAATCTTGATGATGTGAACAAAAGGTATTGAGGATCAACTTGTTCGTGGTGGCATTATGAGGCAAACCTTTGCTGCTTCCTCTAATTTGCTTAATGAGATAATGAAGATTAACCTGGCTTGGTGTACAAGGGATGACTTGGTAACTCTACTTACCTTGGGCAGAATGAAGGAGCAAAGTGAGAAAGATCATGAGAGCAATAAAGCCATGGCTAAAGTCATGCCTCAACTTGGTTTATTGAAAGAGATGTCATGGTGGTGGACCAAAAGGTGTCAATTCTATTTGTTTGAGAGAGCGTGTTTATCTTGATGATGCTAATTTTGAGGCTATGTGTAATGAAGAGGTGCAATATCTTGGAAACATGTGGGAGGTTCTCAATAAGGAACCATAAGTTAGGAGGATAGAAATGCAGAAAAAGTTGACTAGAAATGTTTCAGAGGCAATGTATGAGCCCACTCTATAGCCCATGGTTCACTCCACGAGTCGTAGACAAGGCTCGTGGATTGGGAGTAGCAGGATTGAAATTTGGCTACGTGTCAAAGGGGATTACAAGATCTATTTATGGTCCATAAAAGAAACTACGTATATTAGAAAGGTGTTATGGAAGGAAGCCCTGAGTTGAAGAGAAATATGTGTTTCTGAAGTTGATACCACGAAAAATAGGATGACTCATCATCATTTTTACTTGTATACCCATTATATCTCCTATGTTTTGCCAATGTGGGATTTCTATCTAAATATATGTTACTAAATACACCCCTCTCTATTGACTCAGCTTCCTCACTGAGGTTTGGCTCATTGCATGGGATTCTCCTAGACTCACCAATGAGATTCTGCGTCACTAGGATTTGGTTAAACTCAATTGAACTCTAGCCGATATCGAAAAGGCTGACATAGGAATGGCTCTGATACCATCTGTAATGATCTTGCCCGCTATTAATATTATCTACTTTGGGCTTAGGCTCACACAACTTCAAAATGCGCCACTAGTAGATAAAGTTTGTTTAGTTATATGCCCAACATCTCTCCTATATTTTGTCGATATAAAACTTCATTTTAAAGATAGGTTGTTACATAAAAATCTATAACAGCCCAACCCGCTTGTGATATTGTCTGTTTTAGGACTAAGCCTACACGACTTTAAATTATGTTACTAATAGGTAATGTATGTTTACTTATATACCCAACATTTCTCCGGTGTTTTGTTGATGTGGGACTTCTCATCTTAAAATGGGTAATTAGATACACCTTCTCTGTGGACTCAGCGTCCTTGCTGAGATTTGTCCCACTGGATGGGATTTTCCTAGACTCAACACTGAGGTTTGCCTCGCCTCACTAGAAATTTCCTAAACTCTGTTGAACTCTATCCCAAATCGACAAGGCTACCATAGGAGTGGCTTTGATATTATCTGTAACAGCCTAGTCGCTAATGATATTATCTACTTTGAGTATGGCTTTAAAATGCATCACTAGATTGTAAGGTGTGTCTACTTATATACCCAAAATCTCTCCTATGTGTTGTCAATATAGGACTTTTCATCTTAAGATGGGTTGTTACATTAGTCAAAGGAAAGGCAACAGAAGAAAACCCCTAAAGAAATTTTCTATAATAACTAGTCAAACCCAAGAAGCTCCTATTATTTGAAGGAGACAATAGTCGACACCAATTCTTCACTGTCTTCGTCTTCTTTGGATCTACTATAATATCATCACCTGAAATATTGTCGTAAAGAAAATCCACCTCCCTGCACCAAAACTCACACTTGCTAAACTTGGCATAAAGTTTCCTATCTTTCAATATTTGCAACACAATTCGCAAATGGTCAACATTCTCCTTTCCGTCCTATGAATAGGTCAATATCATATGTAAACACAACTGTGAACATAACCAAATATGGATTGAATATCCTATTCATCAAATCCATGAAAGCGACGGAATCTTTTTCAGCCCAAAAGACATAACCAAGTCGGTAAAATATCCATACCTAATTCTAAATGCCATCTTAGGAATGCCATCCTCCTTCTACCTCAATTGGTTATATACCGACCAAGATAAATCTTAGAGAAGCAGCTTGCACCTCATAGTTGGTTAAATAGGTCATCAATCCTCAAACATAAGGGTATTAAGCTATTCTTGCCAAAAACCTCAATTCCTTGCACTTTCGTTTTAGCTTGTTGCATAAACATATTTACATGTTTATGGAATGTTTTGAGACATGTTTTAAGTGTAGGTCTTGAAGATTTCATAAAAATATGTTTAGATTGCATTTATGCTGGGTTGTTAGCTATCTATTTAACTCTTTAGAGCCTACGTTTTGCACATTCGGGGATGAATGTTCCAAATAGGGAGATATTGTAATGTCTCGCAAAAGTCAGGAGGTTAGAAATATAGAAAAAGTGGAACCGTAAAAGTTTTAGAGGCAATGTATGATCCTACTTCATGGCCCTTGGTTCAATCCATAAGTCGTAGACCAGGCTCATGCATTAGGAGTTACAGGATTGAAATCTGGCTAAGTGTCAAAGGGGACTATGAGGCCTATTTACAATTCATAAAAGAAACTACGAACCATAGAAAGGTTTAGTGTAATAAAGCACTGAGTTGAATTGAAATATGTGTTTCTGAAGTTGAAACCATGAACAATAGGAGAACTCATGTTCCTATAGACGGACCATAGTTTCATCTCATGGTTAGGTCCATGAAGAATGGAAAATTTGTTGAGTGTTGGAGGATACCACGAGGGGTTCTAAGACTTGTAGATTGCTCTACAAGCTATAGATCGGTTTCATAGATTGGTTGATCAAAAACAAGTCTCTAAAGATTAGAAAAGGAGAATAAGATGACTCAAACCATGAATCATGGTTTGGACTACGTCCTGTAATCAAGGTCATGGATTGTGATCCGACAGTTTCAATGAAGGATATTTTTTCCTTTTTTTGTGCCCTAAACTTAAAACTGTGTTGCTTTGAGGATCCTCAGCCCCCTTATTAGACCCAAAACTCTCCTAGAACACCACAATTACTCTTCTCATCCCCTCAAAATTTCCTAAGGAAAAAAAACTCTCAACGAAGAACAAGGTAAGCTAGGGTTTTCCATTCAAGAAGCTTCTTCCCCCAAACTTCTCTAGGACTTTTCTTAAGGTCACACAAAGGAATGTGAGCTTGATTTATTGGTACATTACTGTCATGACCCAACCCAGGGGCCGTGACTAGTGTCGATTGGGCACCCAGACAAAACATTAACTCCGAGAGCTAACATAACCGCTAGGAAATCTATCGAAATTTTGGCAGAGTTTCCTCTGTTTTACTAACTAACCTCACCTGCAAATAAAACTCAGCAGCAACCCAGACAACAATACAAGTATATA
>JAOTQR010086439.1:0-115207 GCA_025774065.1 Solanum ossicruentum
AAATTTTGACAAAAATCTGTAAACAATAAGATGGGGAATCCAGTTTGACACCGTCCGGATGCCCTATCGGCACCAGTCACTGCCCCTGGGACGGGTCGTGACATCAACATTATCAATGAAAATAATAATATAAATTTAATGATATTCGTGACAATGATACAAAATCAATGTCATCAACTTAATTAGAAAATCATACTTTTAAAATAGATGTTGAAGGAAACATCTGATTCCATCGCAATCTATTTATAAAGACTCTAACTACTCATAAGAAGTATCAAGACAAGCCTGTAGCTTCCTCAACAGAACTAGTAAAAATGGAAGCAAATTGAATTGAAAATCCCTCAGAAAGTAAGGAGGTCTCACAATTATCAAGCAAGAACAAATCATTAATAGAGCATCTGCTAAGGAACTCTAACACCATTATCTACATTAACAGATGATGCGGGTCAAATGAAGTTAGTACATGAAATGCAAAATATGTAAATGGATAGAAGGAAATATTCTTAGAACTACTCAACACACGATTATTCAACTCAAAAATATTATGAATAAAACAATACTTTTCAAAATATGGTCAAATAATACAACTTAGTAAAGTGATATTATTTATTGATTGGGGAGTTTTTCTAAGAGACAACTATCACCTTTGAGCTAGTAATGATACAACAAAAGCACTTTTGCTGCCACAATCACTCTATACCTTGCAAGGGTATAGGACAATCATGTTAATGCATCCACTTAAAAGTCCTCTTTTGGGACAACTGAGTAGTCACCTGAACCGATGACATGATCCTATCCTACGCTTGCTATGTAGTTTATAAGGTTTGACTTGCCTCTATTCTTACCTAAATTGGTACTCAGTACTGCTTTTAAAATAAGTCATTATGCTCATGTACCTCAAGTTAATTAATTACAGAAAGAAACTAATCTAGTCTCTTTCATTTAATATATGCTTTTAAAGTTATTCATATCTCTTCAAAAATTTTATCTTAAAACATTATTTATGGTCAATTTTCATATTAGTTTAGACTCAATGAAAATAGCCTTACAAATCAATTTAAATCACAGTTTGCTTAATGCATGAAGATCATTTTCATCAACTCAAAATAACACATAGTAAAAACAATGACCGTCAACTCAACTCGGGTTCATGTGAGGGAAATCATGAACAACAATATTCTATATGTAGAAACTATAGAAATTTAAATGCATAATTATGTAAAACATAATTAATTTACTCATTTGAAAATCAATGAAATTAAGGCTAAAACTCAACTCAACTCAAAAATGAAAGAATTTAGAAGTAGGGTATGTGGACGAACTCAATCCAATGCTATGAATAGCCTTACGTACCTGTAAAATCAAAATCTACTCAAGACTCAAAGAAATAGGTTGGAATGCTTGAACCCTAGCTTTTCTCCTCTTCAATCTTATTCTCAAAAAATTATAAGTGATAATGAGAGTAAAGGCACATAGGGTACTGATAAGGGATTATATTAGACGAAAGCATCAAGTTTTTGAATTAAAGAAGGTGAGAAAAGACCAAACTTACCATAATAAAATTGACCCACTCGTCTATAGGTCCATCTATAAATCGTAGAAGGTCCTTTCATGGAAACTGGACTTTGGGACCTAGTTCTAAGATTAACCTTATACAAGTTACAGATCTTTATATAGATTGTCATATTGAGTCATAGAAAAAGTTCTAATACTTCGGCATCTTAGGAGATTCAGCCTATGAGAACCTTTTTATGGGTCATAGAATATAATATGGGTCATAAACCTAACTCATGGACATTTTATGATTTTGGTAGTTTAAGGACATAAGTTTATGGGACCTTCCTATGGATCTTAATCCTTCTATGGGCCAGGTTGTCAACCTATTCAAAACATATTGAGGTTCAGACTTGTAGGAGGTTGGTTTCATAAAACTCCACCTATGATCAATGGATGGTTCTATGGGCCTTGGATGCTAACAGTTGAAATAAAATTTTGTAAAATCGAATTTCCTTTTGTAACTTCCTAGTATTAATTGAGTTAGATTATTTAGGAGGTCTCATAATATCTCTCCCCTTGCCATCATTTCTCCTCAAGTGATGAAGAAGATTAAGGTTTACTCGAGGCTTGAATGCAAGAAAGAGCTTAAATGGTAAACTCAATAATAAACATCAACTCAGATATAGGAAAGAGTAATTACCTTTGACATCATCGGACAAACAAATGGATAAAGGTATATACTATCATATCCTCTTTAGCTTCCCATATATCCTCTTTATAAAACCTTAATGGATGCAACCTCTTTGGTTCATAACTTGTGAACTTAAAGATCAAGGATTTAGACCAGAATCTCCTCATAGGAAGAGTTATGTTTTACCCCAACACTTGCAATAAGAACAATGAGTGAAGGATCTCTTAAACGTTTTTTAAGCATCAAAATGTGAAGCATTGAGTGAATAGCCGCTAACTCTATGGGTAGCTCTAACTCATAGGCTAGACAATTATCTTTTATTTAATTTGAAGCAATTTAATAAGGAATAAGTATCCCATTCTTTCCAGAACTCGTTACACCCTTCATAGGTAAAACCTTCAAATATACCCAATCATTTACCTCAAACTCCAAGTTGCTTCTCTTAACATCAGTGTACGACTTCTAATGACTTTGCATAGTCATCAAACCTTCTTGGATGGTTTTCACTTTATCCATAGCTTCATGAGCCATGTCTAGCCCAATTAACTCAGCCTCGCAAACCTTGAACCAACCAATAGTGACCTCCACTATCTCCCATAAAGAGCCTCATAATGAGTCATCTAAATTCTCAGCTGAAACTATTACTGTACATAAACTGAATAAAAGGCAAGTAGTAATCCTATTTTACTTTGAAGCCAAGAATATAGTATCTCAACGTGTCCTCTAAAGTTAGAATTGTATGCTCTTCCTGACCGATACAATATTAAGATTCCTTTTTGAACCTAGACCTATCTAGAGAGACTTCCAGAAATGATTAGTGAATTACACTTTACTATATGATATGATGGACATGGGAACTCAAGAAGTTTGAAAAATGTACAAACATCTAACCTGACATTGTCCTATGTCTTATCAATCTTCTTAACCAATAGAAGTGGGAATATTTGGCCATCTTCTCCATGATCACTAAAATTGAATAATGTGTTCTGTGAGATTATAGTAAGCTTGTAATGAAGTTTATACATATTATCTCACACTTACGCTCCAGAATCTCTATATTTTGAGCTACACCACATGGCCTTTGATGCTTAACTTTGACTTGTTGACAATTTTAACATTTTTAAATGAAATTTACGATGTCCCACTTCATACCACTCCACCAATAAACTTCTCATAAGTCGTGGTACATCTTGGTAGAACATGGATGGATGAAATATCTACAATTATGGGCCTCTAACATAATTTTACCTCACATTTCATGTATAATGAGAACACAAAATCTACTTTGGCATCTTAATGCACCATCTTCTCCTTTGGAAAAAGCTATCATTTTTTGCTTATGCACATATTCTGATGATTCAACCCTATTTTGTATGATGACACATCTGCCACTAGAGTCAACAAGATGAATGTCATGATCCAAGTCTAGGGCCTAGCTGTGACCGGCAAATGAGGAACCCAAAGGAACCCTAAACAAACCTCATAGCATATTATTACATATCCTTGGTCAGAGAAGCAATTAAAAATGACAATAAGAAACAACATAAACAAAGGGAATCGGGACTAAGGGAGCGAGAGAGAGAGGAAGTAATACTTAAATATCATAGATGAGTCAAGCTCCAGCATAATACACAACTTGTTCAACAACATCTCTAAACATAGATACTTGACGGGGGCCAAGACAAGCAACTGGGCTCACCCTCATAGCAATGACAAAATGTAATCCAAATATACAAGATACAATTAAAACATAAGTATGAGAGAGGATAGATAATGTCCCCGGACATGAGGACTCACCAAATGCTAACTTGAACAATCCGTCTAGCAACAAGGAGGAGAATTAATACGGGCATTGGTTCCTACATGGTGACATCATATAGGCATAGAGTATATGTTAGTACATTTGAATGTACTAAGTATGTGGGATGCAATGCAACAAGAGATTGACATCATAATCAAAATGCATAATTAAAAGCAATAGATACGCATAATAACAATATGGCATGCATGATCAATGCTTGAAGTAAAACATGCTTGTAAGTCATACCAATTGCATAGAACATAGAACATAATTGTGGGAAGAGACTCCAACCGACATAGAATAAGACCAAATGAGCTAAGACTTGGAACCTTGATGATTACCCCTCACTAGTAAAGAGGTGGTCTACTCAACAAGGTAAACCATACTTCAAACTTACGGGAACATGACCTAATTTTGTATTAAGTAACCTTCTTTGTAAGAACATGACCCTATTTTGGAAAGTGTTTCATTAAGAACTTCGCCTTACAGGAACATGACCCAATTTCTGGAAGAATCTCAAGAATCCTTAAATAAACCAATAGATCATCAAAACCTAAAGAATCCTTAAAAAGTCATTTTATCAAACACTTGGTGGGTGTGTAATGCTAGTATAGAACCATGCAATTCAAGAGTGAAAACATGCAAGTAAATCCCATGTAAAACCACTAATCAACACTTCGTAACAACCTCAAATAACATACACCAAGACCCTTCATTAAATCCAACATTAGATCTAAGATTTAGAGTTCAAATCATGCTAAACAACCGTACTTTCATGAACTCTAATCACTGTGCAGTAAATTTCTTAATATACAAAACCCACATGTAAAATCATCTTTAAATCATGCAATTTATGTAGAAAAGAGGATTGGGCACCATGGGTCAAAGGACCAATGGTTGAAACCCACATACCTTGACCTTAAAAAATTTCTTGAAGAAGACCTTAATGGAGACTTGAAGCTTGAAGGAATTCCTTAGATCCGGATGAGGGCTTTGGGACTTAAACCTTGAGAAAAATATTAGTCTAAGTGTTTGAGTGAATATTGGAGAATGTTTAGGATGATATGAGGGTGAAATAAGGCTAAGTAAAGGTATTTTCAAATATGGAAACTCTTAGGCGCAAGACTTGAAAGTCTTGGACCGAAGTAAAAAATAACCAAAATAACCGCAACACAGATTACTCACTGGAACTTGCATTTCTGCACAAACGAGTTTTGAAGTAAACAAGCATAAATTCTTCATCCTAACTCAGAATGAGGTGTAGCCATGTGCGTCGGAAAGTTAGTTCAAAGACATTTAATTTGGTAGGTCATGGACCACCTAGTTCTTTGTGTGCTAAGATGTATGCCCCTTTAAAGTTGACCCCTCCTAAATCGCATTTTTATGATTTCAGGATTTTGATACTGTTGCTCTAAAATTTGGGTTAGGCCCTCTACCTCCTAAATATGACCCCTGAACAAGAATATGAAGTTGGATTTTTGAAATAATGTATGGATTTTGAGATATGAGGAAATTAAGATTCTAAGCACTTCCGAGGCACATTCTTGGGCACTTCTGGGGTCATTTCATTTCACGCATAGGAAGGATTAGATCCAAGACTTAAAAGCCCTGGACCATATTGAAAAACTTGGCAAGAAATAACACTGGGCCACGTTGCGCCACAGACGTGCACTACACACTGGAAATTGCTTACTTTGAAAATTTAAATTGTGAATCGTTCACTCCAAAATCGGGATTGCCCACTCAATTTGAACCCCCTTAACAAGAATATGAAGTCGTATTTTTAAAATAACATATGGATTTTGAGATATATGGAAATTACAATTCCAGACCTTTCGAAGGCACATTTTTGGGCATTTTTTGGGGTCGTTACAATGAACTCACAAACGTGCAAGTCTATGCACCGCTTCAACCAATTCCATATACTCCTCCTCAACATGTGTAGTGCTCCCCAATAATAACCTACTATGATTATAAAAAACAATATATATTTTACCAGGGTAATAGAGGATGCTCATATCCTAAACTTTATGTAACTCAAGCCATCATCTCTACGTTAGGTTTAGCCCTTTTTAACTAAAAATATATTGGAGGCTTTTGTGGTCAGTAAATAATCCGCATACACTCCATAGAGATGATACCAAATCTTGAGAGAAAATACTACTGCTGCTAATTCAAGGCCATGAGTCAGGTAAGTTCTCTCATGAATCTTATATTTCTCAGAAGTATGAGCTATAACCTTATCTTTCTATTTCAATACACAACCCATCCTATCTCTCGATGCATTACAATAAATGATGAACAATCTATTCCCTCGGGTAGAGACAACACCAAAGCAGTATTCAGCCTAATTTTTAATTCCTAAAATCTTTTCTCAAAAGCATCAAGCCATTGGAACATAGTGTTCTTATGAGCTAGCTTAGTTAATGGGGATGATATGGATTAGAACCCTTTTATTAACTTTATATAGTAGCCAGCCAAATCCAAGAAATTTATTATATCATTCAGGGATATGGGTTTAGGTCAGTTTTTTACTACTTTAATTTTCTGTAAATTAACTTGAATGCCTTTGCAGATATGCTATGGCCTAGAAAATTTATGGATGCAAGACAACATTCACACTTTGGGAACTTAGCATACAACTCATCATCCTTTGATCTGAATAATAATTTTGAGATGGTTGGCATGCTCTTTCTTATCTATTAAGTAGACCAATATTCCATTGATGAACATAATAACAAATATATCAGATATGGCTTAAATACCCAATTCATGAGATCCATAAAAGCTACACGTGCGTCAGTCAAATCAAAAGATATAAAGAAAAGTCAAAGTTACCATAATAAGTTTTGAAGGCCATCTTTGGGATGTCACTTCCTCCTACTTTCAATTGGTGGTAGCTTGATCTGACGTCTAAATTAGAGAAACAAATCATACGCGAATGTTGGTCAAGCAAATCATCAATTCTTGGAAGAGAGTACTTATTCTTTATGGTATTTTATTCAACTATTAGTGGCTCATACACATCGTAAGGGTACTATCTTTCTTTAACACAAATAGGACAAGAGTGCCCCAAGGTGAGACACTCAACCTTATGAATTCTTTATCTAGGAGATCTTTCAACTAATTTTTGGTCAGATATATCAAGCTCGAACCTGGAAAAGGCTTGCTTATGAGCTATATTCAAAGGCCTCAGTTATATGGTTTTTGTGATGCTGACTGGGCTGCATGCCCCTCCACAAGAAGGTCAGTGACTGCTTTTCTTTTTCAGTTTGGTGATTCTATCATATCTTGGAAATCCAAGAAGTAGGCAAGAGTATCAAGGAGAAACTCTTTCAACTCAATCAATGCCATTTTATAAGGCAGAATAGAAATAGATTGTGCATTAAGAAGAATGCCTATTCCAAAGTTTATTTTTCTACTCGGAGGGATTATGGGTAAATGATCAAGAAAGACCTTTGGAAACTCCTTTATAAAAGGAACTGACTGAAGGGATAGTAGCTCCGCACTAGCATCTTTCAGGCAAACTATGTGGTAGGCATACCCCTTGAAAATGAACTTTATAGCTCTAAGGTAGGAAATGAATCAACCATTAGGCACTACTATACAACTCTTTCTCCGTATGATGACATCATTAGGAAACTAAAACTTGGAAGCTTAGGTTCATAATCAACTACATAACACGCATACAACCAGTCTATGCCTTGAATAGCATCGAAGTCAATTATGTCTAACTCAACTAAATTAGCCATGGTATCTATTTTAAATATTAAATTATAGACTCAACGACAAATGTAGAGACACTAAAAGGCTCAAGAAGGCATTCAAGAAAGATCTTAAAAACAATAACCATATATGAGGTCACGAAAGATAGTCACATTAGATTAAGTAAAGCATAAATGTCATAAGAAAAGAGCCGTTAACAATATCTAGTGAGTTCTTTTCATCTTTGTGACTGGCCATAGCATATAAACAATTTGAACCACTACCTATACTTGAAGTAGTATCTCTCTGAGTTGCTCTAGTTGGTGGTATTGTAAAAGAAGATTGAGAATTGTTACCCCCATCACCTTGTCTCTAAATCGAACACTTTCTCTGGAAATGGACCTTCTAACCACACTTGTGGTAAGTATTGTTGCCACCTCAGTACTCTCCCAAATGAAACCTATCGTACTTACCACAAAGTGGCTTTCCTTTAGAACCTTCTCCCTTGAGATTAAGAACCTTGAGACTTGAAATTTTTATTGCTATGCAACCTTTTATCATACATACTATTGGGTGTTGGGGTACTTGTAGATGATGTTTCATAACTAAATGACCATTTCTAAAAGAAATACTTGTTACTCTTACCTTATATCTGATCAGGCTCATGTCCATTTAACTTGATCTCCTTGCTAAAGTGCTCTTATGTATCCTACATTTAACTTAATCTTCTTGTTAAAGTGCTCCTCTCTATCCTTTTTCTTTTCCACCTTTACCAGTTGGGCATACACCATAAGTATGGAATTATCCATGTTAGAAATCAAAAGTGATGTCTTGTACTCCTTCTTCATATGCTTGCTCGACCTAAAGACAAACTTCCTCTTCTTAGATCTTAAATTTAGGACCATCTGTAGACCATTTCTGGACAATTAAAAGAATTTGAGGTTGTGCTACTTCATTGCCAACCCCTCTTATTTCATATTCAAAAAATCCTCCACCTTTTCTTCCCTAATTAGCTCCCTAAGAAAGAAGTGATCAAGGATGCACTCTTATACTTATCCTAAACAACACGCTCTGCATCCTTACCATGACTCTTTTTCCACTGATTGTACTAGACATATGCAACATCCTTGAGCTAATAGGATAGAAGCTCAATTCTCTCAATCAATGTAGCATGTATCACTTTTATGATCATCTATAGCTTGTCAATCTAGAGTCCTTCTATACCTTGGATCTTGTGAAGACAACTGGGTTTATTCTCAAGAAGTCTCTAATCCTTGTAGAAATAGATAGATTTAAGAGCAAGGCATGGGGACCAGAGTATCCTAATGACTATGTTGGGTAGCCACTCATTGAGTAAGCATGAAGATATAATGACTATGTTGGGTAGCCACTCATTGAGTGAGCATGAAGATAGCTCCTCTAAACTCCGCCTAGGAAGTAGAAGTAAGTTAAGTAATAGGTGCCGAAGGATCTTCCAAAGCTCCACTACCCTTTGTAGAGATTCTTGATCCTTGTAAGTCTTTTGTAAGTAAATGGAATATTAGCTAGTGGAGCCACAACATTGGCACAACATCTTTGGTAGAAGGTTCATTTTGGTGGCATGATCTGAAAATACATAAATGCACGAGTTCGAAGGGAACTTTTATAGAGTTTAACTCTATTGTATAAATGTAGGATATGAAAGAAATGAAACAATTCTAATATCTTGTAGCATCCCAATTATAGATGTGGTATTGTTCACACTAACAAAAAGGACTTTATTAGGAATGGCTTTATAGACACCCTAGTATTCTTAAATTCCTTGCTCAGATACTATGTTTGTCATGCTCTGAGTGTATATCCTAGGCATGGTCGGCACTCGAAAATCATTGCCTGTTCTAACAAACCCTTGAGATGGATAACTCTCTCCATGGAAGTCTCAAATCAAAATAGAGTAACTCAGAAAGGTACTCAACATTATAGATAAAAAATAATAACAACATTTTAAAGATACTCAAGATAAGGATATAAGCTCTATCATCAACTTAATATTAAAATCATAATTTTATAGCAAACTCTAAAGGAAATATTTGACTCCATCTGAATATATCTATAAAGCCTCTTTTTACTCATAAGAAGGTGCCGAGACAAGCCCATGGCTACCTCAAAGTGAGTAATAAAAAAGAATGCAAACTAAAATGAAAATATCCATCCAAAAGAAAGAAGGTCTCACCATTATTAGAAAAGAATAGAATTTCAAAAGAGCACCAGCTGAGGATCTCTAACACTGTGTCTGCAACATAAATTGATGAAAACTGAATAATGTCAATACGTGGAATGTACAATATATATGTTGGAAGAAAACATGCTTAGAATAACTCAACACACGAATACTAAAGTTGAAATGATACATGCAATGTTACGAATAAAATAATGCTTTACATGATACACGCAAGTAGATGTGATTCTGAAGAAAGGGGGGAGTGTTGACTGATTCCTCAATAATGTGCAGTCTTGTTATGATCCTATTTTATAGTATTAAGTGCAACTAGGTTTTACTAAGTCAATTGATGTATTTACTACTTTAGAGTGGACATTGTTACCAATTTTTTACCACTGCTGAACCACTTTCATTTAGTTCCTATTTTTTATGTTCAGTTGTTGTAAGCCTATAAAATTGCAATAGGTACTTTGATTTTTATGTAGTTGAATTGAGAACTTGAAAAAACTTGTGTGAGTCTTTTCTTTCCGGTGCTTTGTATACTTTTTACTCCTTTTTCTTCCAACAATCTGTGGAATCAGAGCAATTGTAGAAAGTCCTTTTCCATCACCAACACTATTCTAGAAAGCAAATATGATCCCTTTTTTGTCCATATTCACGAACTTAATTTCTATAAAAAGGTTGGCATTCAAGATCAACTACTTCATCTAAAATAACACCTTTGGCTAATCCCTTTGCAGCAATCCGTTTGGTCCCACCGACTAAGTCCAGTACCTCATCTGTTGTGATCACAAGTGTAGTCGAGAGTGGGATAACAAATTCAGGTAAACTACAAGAAAAAATGGCATCGGTGAGGCTACTCGAAATGAGACAAGTGATGTATATAAGGAAGAGAAGAAGGAAGCTGATCAAATTTCTGACCTATCAGAAGGTAATATTGATGAATCTAATGTTGTCAAGGAGAAACTTGAAACACCTAATGAGTGAGACAATCCTAAATCTGCTAAAAAAAAGTTAGCATATGATGAGAAAATCCAGGTTGAAACCAAGGAATCCACACTAATTGAGGAAAGTGAATATGATAGCAAGAAGGATGTGGAAGTCAAGAAAATAAAGAATGAAGCAC
Source organism: Solanum ossicruentum (assembly GCA_025774065.1). Lineage (NCBI taxonomy): Eukaryota > Viridiplantae > Streptophyta > Magnoliopsida > Solanales > Solanaceae > Solanum > Solanum ossicruentum. Next base: position 11,021 of record JAOTQR010086439.1, read on the forward strand.
AAAATGATGTTGGTGGTGAGAAAAGTGAGAAGGGTTAAAATGACACCAAGAAGGATGTGAAAGTTGAGAAAATAAAGAATGAAGAATAAAATGATGTTGGTGGTGTGAAAAGTGAGAAGGGTATGAAGACTTCCTCTTTTATCTCATTCCAACAACTCTAAAGTAGCCAAAAATACTTTCACAAGATTTGTAGCGACTGGGTTCTCCAACATTTTTTTTTGAGGCATTTCCAAAAAGGGATCTTCTATATGTTTTAGTTATGAATCAGGTGTTGGTTCTCTCTTTGGAGTAAAATGTGTGTAGTCTCATTTTGGACCTAATCTCCCCACTAATGGAAATACTTCACTTGTTTGGGAACTCAGGGTCATCCATTGTAAATAAGTGTTAGGTAGTGGATTTAATTTCCTTCCAAAGAAGAGGTCACTATTGAAACAAGGGAGGAGAATAGAAAACCCATATTCGTAACTGATTCCATGCCTTTTGAATATCTTGACGCAGGATGGAAAGAGCAGGGAAAGGGAGAACTAAAGGTCAATGTTTCTACAACAAGGATAGGAAAAGGTATACTTGTTATGAGAACCAAAGTAAATTATAGATTAATCTTGAATATCAGCCTTTTTCCAGAAATGAAGCTTGCTAATATGCACAAAAAAGTGATACATTTGCTTGCTTGATATTGCTGATGACGGCAAAGGACTTTCTACAATTGCTTTGATTCCATATATTGTTTGATGAAAGAAGACTAACAAGTAGATAAAGCGCTGAAAAAAAAGACATACAATTTTTTTTTTGAACTTCTCAATTCAATTGCAAAAAACTTAGAAGGCCTAGTGCCTTTTTATAGGCTTACAACTTAACAGATAAACATAAAAATATGAACTAAATGAAAGTGGTTCGGCAGTGGTAAAACACTGCTACGAACATGCCTACTAAAACAATAAATACATAAATTTACTTAGTAAAACTTAGTTGCACTTAATACTAAAAAATAGGCCCATAATAAGAATGCACATTATGGAAGAATCAGTCAACAGTAGATGCAACTCTGTAAGGTGATATTATTTACATTGAGGGTTTTTGTAACTGACAATCATCACCTATGATTTAGAGATGATACTATGAGTATGCTTCCCTTTCACAGCATCCCCATACCATGCCAGGACATTAGGCAATCACGTTAATGGATCCAAATAAAAGTCCTCTTTTAGTATGAGTGAGGAGTAGGCTGAATTAATGGCATGATCCTATCCTACCCTAGATCTGTAGTTTATGGAGTTAGAGTTGTCTCAATTCTTATCCAAAGTGGTGCTCAATAATACTCCCAAAGTAACACATTATGCTTATATACCTCAAGTAAATTAATTACTCAAATTCACCAATTGAATTTACTTAAAGCTCAAAGTCTTCTAACTTATCATGCTCTTTCCTTAAAAAATATAATTTTAAAATTACTCACGTCTCTTCATTACTCTTTTCTGAAAACTTCATTTATGCTCAATTTCTAATACTTATTTAGACACAATAAATAGGCATATAAATTAGTATTAATCATGATTTGCTTGATGCATGAACACCATATTTATCAACTCAAAATAATGCAAAAAAAAAAAAAAAGATATAGCCATCAACTTAACTATCGAACATATTAGGAAAGTGAAGAACAATAATTTCAATAATTCAAGATGTAGTAACACTAGAAATTTCATTTCATAATTATATAAAACTTAATGAAGGGAAAATTTACTCATTCGAAACTCAACCAGGGATAAAACTTAACTCAACTAATTAACGAAGGAATTTAGATGTAGGGCACACAAACGAACTCAATCCAATGTTACGAGTTCATACCTTGATAATTGAAATTCTACTCAATATGTCAAAGTCCTTAGGTTGGAATGCTTGAACCTAGCTTTTTTCCATCTCTAATCTTGCTCTCAGAATATTCTAAATGTTAAAGAGCATAAGCGCACTAGGGTACTAATAAGGGGCTTATTTTTATACTTAAAGTATCAATGTTTTAATTTGAAAAAGGTTGGAAAAGATGAAATTATCCCTTATTAAAATTCACTCAGGTTGTCTACTAGTCCATCTACTGACATTAGTAACTTCTACAAGAAATACAAGGCCCTTTCATGGAGACTGGGATCTGGGGACCTTGGTCTATGATCAACCTTCTATAGGTCATCTTGTCGGGTTATAGTAAAACTATTAAGAGCTCGTTTGGATTAGGTGAAAAATGACTTTTATAAAGGCACTTTTTAAAGTGCTAAAACTTAAAAAGTGCTAAAACTTACTTTATTAATAAGCAGTTTCGTATTTGGATAAAAGTGCATAAGCTGAAAAATAATTATTAATTTGTTTGGTATCTAAGTGCTGTTAAGCATTTTTTGATCAAAGTACCTGAAATACCCTTAAGCTGTTACATATTATAAATGCTAATTAATACTCTAAGTTTTTGTTTCTAAATAAAATTAAATTAGAATTAGTTTATTTTAATTCATCTTCAATATAAATTTATTATATAAGTTAATTTATATGTCTAAGTTATTTTTTAATTTTTAAAATATATAATTTTGATAAAATACATGAAATATTTGAGTATTTTTTTAAATTATATTTATAATTAGTAATGGCTATATTTTTTATTTACCATAAATAATTTATAAAAAATAAAATAAAATAAGGAGACAAAATTTAGAAGGAAAAAAAAGAAAGAAAGAACAAGAAAAAGAAGAAAAACGGAAGAAAAGAAAAAATAGAAAGAAGGGAAAAAATGGAAGAAAGCAAGAGGAAGGAAAAAAAGAAAGAGGAAAAGTTTAAAAAACGAAAGAAAAAATTGAAAAAAATAGGAGATAATAATATAGAACTTATACACAAACTTTAGGGATAAAAAGGTAAATGTGTTGGTCAAACATAAATGATTTTTAAGCCAAAAAGGAAAAAATAGGGGGAGACCAACTTTTATCTTTTGACTTTTTAAGCTATTTTTAACTCATTTTAAGCTATTTTGAATTTGCCAAACACTTTCAAAAACTAAAAAGATCTTAAAAGCTAGGTTGACCACATTTTAAGCCCATCCAAACACCCTTTAAGACTTCGGGATCTCATGACTTTCAGTCTATAAGACCCTTTCAATGTGTTGTAGAATATTTTGTGGGCTATAAACCTACCTCATGGAATAGGTGCTGGGACTTTGGAACTTTTAGGACTTGGGTCCATGGGACCTTTCTATGAATTGTAGTCCCTTCTACAAGCCGCCCTGTTAGTCCATGCCAAAAATACTGAGGCTTAGACTTTCAAGAAGTTGGTTCCATAAAACCCTATCTACGGTATGTAGACGATTCCATGGGTCATAGATATTGTTCATAGGAATTAAATTGTACAAAATTAGATTTTCTTTTCTGATTTCCTAGGTTTATCTGAGTTAGACGGGTATTAGATTATGGGTTACCGAACTCTTTACACATTAGGAGATACAATCATTTGAAGTTGACCCTAATAACATCTTATACGAAAAATCAATCGATAAAGAAACATCCAAGTAAACCTTGAGCTATAAATTCCTTAAGACCTTAATTCATATTCAAAACTCCTACCACACTAAAGAATTGTTTTCAATGACGATGAAAGATTAAACAACAAGTTTGGGGGTCCCTATGCATTTAAAGAAAGACTTGTATAAAAGATTGAAGCTTTGGAGAGTTACATTATCCCCCTCTTGGAATTATTCATCCTTAAATGAGAAGTTAAGACTTGATTAGCATGATGTGAGAAATGTACACTACCAAAGGAACCCACATTATGACATTAATTTCCAATACTAATTTTTTAATATCATTAACCTAACATAGCATCACTAAACCCATCCATAAGAATAGTCACAAATATAAGAATATGCAAATACATAAAGAGTAAGATTGGTACCTTCATTACTATCATCCTTAAGGGTGAACAAAAAAGAATACCTAGACTTCAGTCTTATTCTAATTCCGAAGTAACTTTTTCCATCCTTTGATTCCTTCATAAATACTTTCACCAAAGCCATCTTCTTAGTTCTCAATTTCCGAACTTGGCTAACTACTTTCAGATAAGACAAGGAATCTTTCACAACAATATTCTCTATTGGAACCATAAGAGAATGATTATCCATACACTTTTTGAGTATAAATGCATGAATTGTCGGACGGAAAGATGCTAAATCACAGGTAAGTCCAACCTATATACAACATTACCTATATTTCTCATAATTTTATAGGGCCTAATTACTGAGGGATAAGTTTTCTCTTTTTCACAAATCTTATCACTCCTTTCATAAAAGAGACCTTTATGAATATGTAGTCTTCCACCTCAAATTTCAACACTCTCCCTATCACTGATGTGCCATCAAAATACAATACTTTTGATGCTTAAAAATTGGAATTTTGTGTGTTCTCAATGTGATGTTAGTGAATTTTTTGTGTTTTTTTTATTTTATTTATAGGATTCTAGGGTTGTCCTTGATTTTGGGAATAAAATACAGAAGCTATTATTCTTGTTGATATAAGAGACCCTTTACGGGCCATAGTACATACTATGTGACGTGAAGAGGTTTTGTGGACAATTACAGTGAGAGACTGATTTTTTAAAGTTTGTTCTATGAACATGTAGATGGATCGTGGACTACTTTACGAGTCATAGATAATGTTTTGTGCCCTGAGGATCAAAGAAGAAGAAATTTTTGAATGTTCATTAGATGAAACCCACTACGGGCCATAGAGGGGTGCCATAGATCACAAGTTTAGTTTTGCAGCAATAATGTACGAGAGCTCGATGACAATCCATAAAGCACAATACGACCTATAAAGCTGTCTGTGAGGCATGTCGACCCAGTTATCCTATTTTATTTAGGACTTATATTTTAAATACTATAAATAGATTTTTAGGTTATTTTTCATTTAGTTCCCAAAGAGTTGAATAGGTTTAGAGAAAAGTAGTGAGATTGAGTAGAGAAAACATTGGAGAGTTTTGAGAAACACGTGTGCTTTCATTTGAACTTATAATATTATGTTTCTCATTGAATGTTGGATTTACTTGTGACTTATTCTATTGTGTAAGTGCTCTATTTTGTGATTCGAATTCATAAGTTTTGTATCTACACAAATCATGAGTAGCTAAATCCACAACTAGGGTTGTGAGAACCATGAAGAACTAACAAGGTAAAATAGGATAATTCATAATTCTTGAAAAATGTGCATGCATGTATTAGTTAACTCTCTCCGTTTTGCATGATTTCTAGTGGTGGCCAATATTATAACCCGTCTAGTGTTACTGATTAGACCAAGACTGTAAAAAATAGGAAAAGAGATTGATTACAGGATTCGATTAATGTGTTTTCATCTAATCAACTGACATGGATAAAGGGAGGTTGTACTGGAACTAATATGTTAGGGTTAGTAATGCACACTGTGGAGATGGGCCAAGTCACATAGTGATATTAGCCTCTTGCCTGGACAAAAGGGTTTGGTAAACTTAACTTACCATCCTTTATGCTATACGCTAGAATAGAATTAGGTTATCTGGTGATATGAGTTAGAGAATCATAGGGAACACAATACTCAAGTATCTCTCCATATTAGTTAAATTCTTGTGTTAGTTAGGTTTACTTTTCTACTTGTTATTGCAAAACCTCCCCTTTGGGGAGATAAGTAGGTTAATCACTCAAATTGCATTACTTGAATTCTCTCTATGTCTACGTATTCCTGTTGGTTTTGACCCTAACCTTAGTTAGGTTCTATTTCTTGATAACGACTACTTTATCCTCAAAAAGAAGGTGTAACTTGGTGACATCAAGATTTTGGCACCGTTGCCAGGGATGTTGAGTCCAAAGTCCTTCCTATAGTGTTGGTTCCAGTGGTAAATGAGTTCCTTATTTCTTTCTTAATGAGCTTCCCGGTATTCCTCCTGAAAGGAAAATAGATTTTGGCAAAGATCTGAACAGGAATAAGAATAAAAATACTAACCATGAGAACCCACCTCCTCTTGAGGATATAGCTCCATAGCTGAAGGATTTCGATGCCAATGCTTATTGGTGGAATCAATAGAGATTGAACACTATGGCTTTGGAGGTGACTAAAGCTATTGTGTTGCCACCACTATTGGCTGACACAAAGTTCATGGTTTGAGTAGGTTGCTTCAAATGCTGCACAATTGTGGGCTATTTACGGGCTTACAATCAGAGGATCCTCAAGTCATATACACAACATTGCATTCGTTTACAAGAGAGTGATAGGAATACAGAATTTTTCTATGGATGCGGTGGGACTTTATGTCTTCCCATTGTCGCTTATAGGTAATGCAACACTATAACTATCTGAGCTCTCGCAAAGTTAGATGACCAGTTGTGCTAAATTATAGAAGGCCTTTTTGGAAAGGTACAATCAGAGATCAAAGAAGCTAAAGAAATGATGCTTCCACGTTGCCTCCTTTACAGGATGATGCTTCCACTAGAGCTCAAATTTGTCTATTGAATTGCAGAAGGTCTCTTAAATGTCCTGTTCGGTGTCCTAGGTGGCCTCTTTACCGGACAATGCTTCCACTAGACCTTAACCATGGGTATAACTCTAGAGAGAAGGTATTGGAATTCTCTGGCCAATATGTCTACTGGCTCCTCAATCAACACCAACTGACCATCTGACTTAACTGAATCATACTGTAACAAATATGACTCATACAACACATACTATTGTAGCATTGAAACATAGAAAACCTGATGTATAGATGACTATTCTAGAGGCAATGCTAATTCACAAGTAACTGCACCAATCATCTTCAAATTCTCAAACATCCCAATATGCAGGGGGATAAGCTTTCCCCTTCTACTAATTTTCATTACCTCCTTTAAGGGCGAGACTGGTAAGAACACTAGGTCACCGACATCAAAACATATAGTTCAGTGTCCATAATTAGCATAACTCTGATGCCGACTCTGGCAGTCCTCAATCTATATTGACTCATATGGACATGGGACAAACCCTCTTAAAGAAAATGTATACCACACGGTCTGGGCTCTATGGACACGAAACAAAAAATAAGGGTATGGCAGCACCTACTATATAAAGAATCAAACAGTTCCATTTGAATATTGGAATGGCAACTATTATTATATGTAATCTCTCGTAGAGGCAATAACTTAACCCTCGAGCCACCAAACTCAAAATATTCATCATTGATTGATTTAGTTGACCCCCAATCTCTCAAGATCAATACTTTTGCCTCTTAAGTCGCTAATACTTAGGCCCATAAGATATCCTCAAGGGCCTGAATAGTATGCTCTAACTGGTTATCGATCTGTGGATGAAATGTTGTGCTAAGGTCAATCTAGTTCCTAACTCTCTTTGAAAGGCTCTCCAGAACCTGAAGGTGAACTGTGAACCCTGATATGATATAATAGATACTGGAACCCCATGAAGGCAGACTATTTCCTGAATATAGATACAGGCTAAATGCTTCGCACTATAGGAAGACCAAACTAGAATGAAATGACTGATTTAGTCAATTGATCAATGACAACTCAAATACTATCTATACACTTGGAAGTCTAAGGCACTCTCAGAAAATATTCCATTGCAATTCGCTCCCACTTCCACTCAAGAATGGGAAACATCTAAAGATATGCATAGGTCTCTAACTCTTGACATTTACCTACTGATAAATATGGAAGCTTGATAAATAATCAACTATGTCTCTCATCATATCACCCTACTAGCAATGTTGCCTTAAATCCCAATACATCTTTGTTGTGCCCCAGTGGATAGAATACCTGGAATCATAAGCCTTATGTAGAATCAATTGTATTAGATCCCCAACTTTGGAACACCAATCGACTGTCAAATCTGACGACCCCATATGAATTTGCAATAACCTTGCCATTACCATCCTATAAAACCTTATCTCTGAGGGTTGCTAATGATTTATCATTGTACTATTTGGTGCAAATCTGGTCAAATAGAGAAGACTAAGCCCTAATGAAGGCCAATGTCGGTCCAGAGCATAATATATCCAATCTCACCATACAATTAGCCAAGGACTGAATATCCAAAGCCAAAGGGTACACACTTGTGATCTCGATATCCAATCTCAGCATATTTCGGGAACAAAAACTACGCTGCCAACTCTAAATCAATAGTGGGGTAGTCACACTCGTGATCCCGCAATTGGCTGGAGGAATAAGCAATAACATGACCTTGCTGTATTAAAGACATAGCAAGCCAATCTTGGAAGCATCACAACACACTATGAATCTCTTACCCTCAACTGGAAAAGAATAGTACCCATGAGTAAATTATCTATAAATTATGCAATATAGTATAAAAGGAGGCTTGGGAATCATGGGTGAAAAGAATCATTGAAAGAAACCCATATACCTTAGCTTTGGAGATGAACTTGACGAAGATTGAAGGTGGAGACTTGGAGCTTGAGTGTAATCCTTATGAATATGGAAATAGTTTTGAGACTTGATTTTATGAGTAAAATATTTGACTAAGTATTTGAATAAGTATTGGAAAATATTTAGAATGATATGAGGGTGAAAATGGCTAAGTGTAGGTATTTTTACGTTTGGAAACACTTAGGCCTAAGACTTCAAAGTCTTGGATCGCAAGAAAAATAACTGGATATAAATATATATATATATATGCATTGCGGACAGGATGCAAGAATAGTATTTCTTCAGTTCTGCGCCCTTGGCGCATCGCTCCAGGGGCGCAAAAAGCTCTCTAGAAATCGTCATTTGGAAATCGAAATTGCTAATCCTTTGCTCTTAAATCAGGATTAGACCCATTTTTCACTCAAGATGACCCCCTGAACAAGAAAATAAAGTCAATTTTTTGATATCATGCACATATTTTGAGATATATAGAAATTACGATTCTGGGCACCTCCGAGGCACATTTGTATATGAGAGATGATGTATGGTATGTCCAACGAACACCTCTAATACATAGATAAGAGCGGGTGCCAAGAAAAAGTAACCAGGCTCACCCTCATAGTCAAAATAGATAATAAATGAGAATGTCTTATTACATAATAAGAGCAACATAGACTAAGGTCCCCAATATGAAGGACTCACCAACTAGCTTAAGTAGTATCGAACTAGCCACGTGGAGGAGGAGGATGATCAACTTGGGCACCGATTCCTATATGGTGATATCATATAGGCATAGAGTATGCGTTAGTATGTTTGAATGTACTAATTATGTAGGATGCAATGCAACAAGAATTAGGAATCATAATCAAAATGCATAACAATAGACAATTGGCATAATATAACAATATGGCATGCATGATCAATGCATAAGTAAAACATTCTTAAGTAACTGATGCTCATATAAGATATCATATGTGTACAAGAGACCAAGCTAGATTTTCAAAGTACAAACCCCTTGGTAGGTTAGTGATGATGTCTCCCCATCAATAAGGTGGTGAGGTACAAATCCCTTACAAGATTGGTGATGATGCCGCCCTATCACCACGGTGGAGAAGTACAAACCCTTCAGTAGGATGATGAGTACAAACCCATCTAGGTTAGTGATGATGCCGCCTGATCACTAGGTGGAGAAGTACAAACCTTTCACTAGGTTGATGAGTACTAACCCCTATCTAGGATATCCGGGTTCTTAGCCCCCCCAGATTGGGCATTGTCTAATGTAATACTTTATATAAAATTAATCATATACATAACCTCATTTCATCATCATATAATCAATCATATCATACTTCACACTTTGAACCTTCAATTCCTCGAGAACCCACATCCGAACATTTTTATCAAACACTTAGAGGGTGTGTAGTGCTAGTATAAAACAAAGAAATATAGAGATGAAATTATGTAGTAAAATTCATTGTAAACCATCAATCAATACCTGACAACATCCTCAAGCAACAAACATCAAAAACCCTCCTCAAATCTTACAATGATCCAAGATTTATAGCTCAAAACATAGCAAACCAGTCACAACTTTACATTGCTTAAACATAGTGTGTAGTGAATTTTATAATAAGCAAGACCCATTTTTAAATCAACTTTAAATCATGCAATTTGAGTAAAAGGAGGCTTGAGTATCATGGGTGAAAGGAACCATGAAATAAACCCAGATACCTTAGCTTAGAGATGAACTTTGAAATGATTGGAGATGGGGACTTAAAGCTTGATGGAGAACTTTAGCTTAAGATGAGGGTTTGGGACTTGAATTTGGGGAGTGAAAATATGGCTAAGTATTTTAGTGAGTATTGGGGAATGTTTAGAATAATATGAGGGTGAAATAAAGCTAAGTATAGGTAAAAACACATTTGAGGGTGAAATAAAGCTAAGTATAGGTAAAGACACATTTGAGAACAGTTAGGCCCAACACCCCAAAGTCTTCGACCGAGATAGAAGTCACTGGCAACAAAATATACATGTTGATAATGTGGACTTGTCGCGGAGGCCAAATTAACACATGTCTGCGATTGTTGTATGTTGCGGTGCTGTTACGAATCATCTCTGGAAATTGAAATTTTGGAAATTTGAAATTGTGATTCAATTGCTCTAAAATCGGGGTTAGACTCGTTTCCCCCTAATTTTGACCCCTTTCAAAAGAATATAAAGTTAGATATTCGAAATCAAGCATGAATTTTGAGATATATGGGATTTTATATCATGGATATTCTGAGGTACATTTTTGGGGCAAACTTTTGGGGTCATTTCAGTTTCTATCTCTAAAAAGATATCCTCTATTTAGCGAAACCTTCTTTGTGAGTCTCCTCATGTTCATTAAAGGCTTAGCTTTGCTAATAACAAAAAGTAGTGATTACCTAAAAATATATAATGTGTCTAAGGGCATCGACCCTTTTGTTGTGTCATATGCATATGCCTATAAAGTTGTTTCCATCAAGATTTCAATTGTATTAAAGTTTCTCAAAATGATGTGGATCTCACATCAAGATAAGAAATTAGATTTAAATAACTAAAGGAAGAATGATGTTAAAATATAAAATCAAAGAGTTTTCCATAATGAGATTCACATTAATCATGGTTATACATGGATATTTCAACCAAGAAATAGATGCATCTCAATTAAATCTCATTCATTGCTCCAAAAATTAGGTTGCATATGGATTTAAAGTAAAGTAGAGAAAATGTCTCCAACAAAGAGAAACTTGCTTAATGAAAATATTATCTTTTAAGAATCAATTAGAAAAGGAAGTGCCACAATTATACCTTATTGTTTATATATTAATTTAAAATATGAATTCTTCCTTGTTTCTTGTTATTCTAATTATTTAGAGAAAAGAAAATAAAAAGGAAAAAGAGTGGTTAAACATAGATACAATGCGTAACTTAAAAAAAATTGATTTATCCTTAAAAGAAGGCATTGTATAAAATCTTCCTGCTTCTCAAAGCAAATCATTTTAAGAGTACAATATACATTAATTTTCATCCTTGTATCCTCATATAACTTTGTTCTTTATGTAGTTTATGTTTAAATTGATAGTAAAATTTTGAAAAAAGTTAAAAGTAACCACATTAAAGGAAGGCAAGATTTGAATTCCATCAAACTTTTGAACTCTAGGTTTCATCCTTTCCTAATTCTGCAATCAGCCAAAGTGGCCTCCTGATTCAACACTAAACATGTTGATCATGAAAAATCTCCATTAATGATGAGTTGTACAATTAAGTGTCCATTGAAGACAACTTGATGTCCTTTAAACCACATAAAGTTGTCAATGTTTTTTTCAAACAACAATGTCATTAGAAATGTCTGTTTTTTGCATCCCTTCAAAATTTTTGGTAGTAATCACAAAAAGAACACTTTTGTTTCATCAATACTTTAACTACGTCCTTTGCTCCCCAAAAACACAAATTACGTTAAAATAATTATTTGGTCAGCTTTAAGAAAAAATCTCTCAATCTTGGACACTCGCATGCTTCACATCTTCTCAATACGTTGTTGTACCTAAACTTTGAATCATGAATAAAAACATAAATTATGTACTAAGAAGGATCTTCTAAGTCAAAATCACACCAAATCCTTCTTTTGATGTTCATTTCCTAAGGAATATGTTAAAAAAAGCTTGTAATACAACTAATACCAACATCTCAACTATTGAGAGGCAAAATAGTATATTTTAAATGCGAAAATTGCTTGTGATAATAGTAGATTGACAAATACATAAATAAATAGCTAAAATTAATATGAAAACAGAAGATTTACCTGCCATCTACATCTCAGTATTACAACCCATATACGTTTATCTTTTAACTACAACGCATTTTGAGTATAACTTTAAGAGTATTTGGAAAAATAACATTTAGCTCTTATTTTAGGCATAATATTTGTCAAACTAAACTAGGAAAAATCAAGTTAAAAAATGCTCAAGATAGTTTGACTTATATTTGATCATCTATGTTACACCATTAGAACAAGATTTCTATTGAAATCTTGTTATTTTTGACGATTTACTTATACTTACTATAGATGATAACCACTGCCAGAGTGAACTTGTTACTTATTTTTAAAAATTAACTTTATTGTTATTATAACACAATAACGGGTATGATGAACAGGTGACAACAATGGATTTTGATGATCAACATTTATACTACAATTTTAGTATTTTCTATGTTTTTGAATTGTTTTAAGTTTATGCCAATTTTTTGAATTGTTAGTTAGTAGTTTGGTACTTGTTTTAATGTTTGAGTTATTGGATCAGTTGTATCGTTCCAGACATTGGTGCATTTTGAAGTGTGATTTGCAGGAACAACCATAAAGCTGAAGAATTGAAGAAAATTGCATGTGGAGCAGCCTCTACGAGTAGGCCTACGAGTCTTAGTGAACATTACGACTCGTAGTCATGACTCGTAGAGGGTATGGTAAGTACTTAAGACTGGCACAAACAATACAAGCCAACATTACGATTAATAGGGTCTTTTATGAGTTGTAAGTGAGGTACCTATGATCATAGTTGGGGTTTCATAGACCTGACACAAAGCTTTTTAATTATTGACCCAGTTTAGTATATTAAAGGTCAAACGTTTTAATTGACCCCCATTTCTCTCGTTGAAATAGTTTTCTTACTTATAAATCCCCAAACACTATTTACTACTTTTCCATTCAGCCCCAAACCATTTTTCTATCAAGATTTCCCAGAAAAATGCACTCCATTAGGGTTTCATGTTAGATTTATTTGCCTCTGAAAAGCCTAAGAGGCTTTCCTTGATAAGAGACCTTATACCAACAAAACATATAAAATTCACAAATATCACATTGAGAACACATAAATCACAAGTTTTTAGCATCAAAAGTGTTGTATTTTTGCAGCATATCAATAGTCTCAACTTAAAATTGTTTCTTGTCCTCAAACTACAGACTCAATCAATATAGACAATATAGTATCACATAGATCTCAACTCAATGGCATACATCACATACATCTCAAACTCAGACACCCACACCAACTTTCCAAAACAGGATTAGATAGCTATTTGGTAGGCTAGGGCAAATTGGTGCATATGAAACACAACTATGGCAAATAAGGGGTTATCAACAATCCACAATCATTGAATAAGTCAAATGCTAACAATACAATGCAAGTGCTCTCACTGGAAGTTGATAGAAGTCTAACTAGAAAAAGACTTTCTCTATTACTTTGAGAAGAGAATCATTAGTTTGACCGACGAACTTGCCCTAAGTAGCCTAGCATGTGTTGATGATGGTGGAAAAGAGGTCACTTGAGCAGTCCATTTTGGATAGATTAAGGGATTAGGTTGGAGGAAGTTGAGAATGGTAAGATAGAGTTCTTGATGGCTCCAGATCTTCATTGGTTGGGGAGATTTAGATTAAGCAAGGCCTTGATTTCGCCTTATTAGAGTTGGAATTTTTGGGTGATGGAATGAAAGAGTGTAGGTTAACTCCCAAGGGGGTGATTGTGGCTATGGTACCAAGTAGGTTAGGTGTATTTAAGATTGAAAATTGAGTTGAGGATTGTGAGTCCTTATAGAGTGTAGAAGGAGGTTGATAAGGTTGCATAAGTTTAGGAATTGCCTATGGATGTAGATATGGTTGATCCGGTTCTTCATGCTTCTAGGTGGCTGTGATGTATTGGTAACTTTAGTGTTATAGAATACTTTGAGGTTGTGGGTGGTAATGAATGTAAGTTGTCTTAAGAGAAGGTCTTGCTAGGGGTGTTGGATGGATGAATGGAGAAGTTGATTGATACTGATGTAGTGTTCTTCAAGTCCCTTTGGGGAGAGTCGTCTATTTGTGTGTGTCTCTAGGGGAGCCAGAGCGGGCGTGGAGGAGCAATATCTGTATCTGTTTCATTCTACTCAAGCTCATGATAACATGTCAAGTCCTTTTTATAATTTTAGGTCTTGCACCTCAGCCCCTATGTCTTTTCAAAGGGGTCTTGGTACCATAGTTCACCTTAGTACAACCTTTCACCCTTAAACGGATGGCCAAGCCGAAAGAACCATTCAAACACCTGAGGATATGGTTAGGGCTTGTGTCTTGGAGCATAAATGTTTTTGGGATGATCACCTTCTATTGTTTTAGTTTGCCTACAACAATGGCTGTCACTATAGTATCAGTATGGCTCCATTTGATGCTCTTTATGGGAGACGTTATAGATCACCGGTGGGTTGGTTTGAGGTTATAGAGGTGGCTTTATTTGGAGTGGATCTTGTTATGGAGGCTCTTGAGAATATCTCAACCAGAGGAGACTACTCCTCCACAATAGACTGATTCCACTTATATTGTCACCTCCATAGACCCCCAAAGCAGAAGATGGTGCGTTCTGGGCATGAAAGCGATTTATCACAAGGGTTTGGAACCAAAAAGTCAAGGGAAGCCAATGCGGCAGTTCCATGCAGAGGCAAGGTTTAAGGACTCAGGGCTGAGTAGTGTCCAAAACTTGGAGACTGAGATTGATCGCCATGGGCTAGGGTGGCTTTCACAAAGGTTGGGAAAGTATGTCCTATATTTAGTCCGAGAATTCTATGCGTCCTACTACACTACTATTTGCAGGGACCTTCAAAGAAATAAGAAGGCAATTGAGCAACATTGCTTGGGTGGGCTAGACTACCTAGTGATTTACAAGCACCCTCACTGCACACTTTCTATATATCTGTCGAGACAAGTGAGATTTTGTGAAATTAACAAAACAACTACATGAAATGACATAATAAAGAGGAGTTTTAGTACATCCTACATCATCCAAAAGATAAATCATGTTTATCTTTGCATCCATCCGTAGGACTCTAATTGATGAATGAGTACAAACCCCCATCTCGGTTAGGGATGTTGCCGACCTATCACTAGGTGGAGAAGTACTAACCATTCCCTTGGTTAATGACTACAAACCCCTATCTCGATTATCCGAGTTCTTAGACCCCCCTCTCCCCCCTTGAATTGGGGATGGTCTAATGCAATACTTTATATAGGATTTATCATACACATGAAATCATATCATCATCATAACATTATTAATATCATATCTCATGCTTTGGATCTTTAATTCCACAATATGCCCTAGTCGGACATTTTATCAAACACTTCTGGGTGTGTAATAGAGGAAAAAGGCCATGAAATTTATAGATGAAATCATGCAAGAAAATCTATTATAAAACCATTAATCAACACCTTGCAACACCTCTAAGAAATTCATTTTTTACAACTTGCTCCATCCTTGCAGCTATTAATGCAAATGGTTGGTCAAGAAATATGCCTCCCACGATTGTATCAGCACAAGCTTGACTGTTCTCATCAAGCGTCCGATAGAAAGTCTCAAACAAGGAATCATCAACAATTATATAATCAGGGACCATCCTCAGGAATTTAGTAAATCTCTCCCATGTGGTACTAATGTAATCACCCGACAATTGCTCAAAATTGTTTATTTGTCTTTGAGCTTAAGGTTTTTTGATCTTAGGAAATATCTCTCTAGAAATAATTTCTAAAGCTCTGCCCAGCTTCTTATTGTACTTGGAGGAAGCTCAGATAACAAAACAACTGCATTACAAGCTGGTGACAATAGGAAAACCTTTAACCCAATTGCACTAAGAGAAAGATTTTTGTGTCCCCATGACACTCTTACAGACGAAGATGACATTATGGATATGATGGTAGAGATCCTCTGAAGGTAGCCCTGTGAACTAACTTGAAATCGAAAAATTAACATATGTCGGTCATGGAGGCAGCACTATAGCACCGTAAGGTCCATGGTTATCTGGTTCAAACGATATTGATTCCAACCATAAGCATTTTCATTGAAATCCCTCAGTTGTGGCCTATCATGCCTTGGTGGTGGATTCTCTTCTCTTCCAATATCACCATTCACATTTATTACTTCCTTAACCGCGATGTCCTCATTCACCTGAGCCATTCTCCTAAAGAGTTGATGGATCTTCAAATTGATCAGATCTAAGGGATTACCTTGGCTGCTTGTGTTGGGCATACAACCTAGTACATCCTCCAAATAAAATCAAATAAGAAAAACAATAATAAAAGTAAAATACAAGAGAATATAGAAATTAATACTTGAACTCACTAATAGTTAAATCAAGTCAAGAACCTAGTTGTATTCCCTAGCAACGACACTATAATTTTTATTTTGTTCACTCTCCAATAAGAAAGTGATCGCTGTTAGCAGTTAACTTAACCAGAGATTAGGGTCGAATCCACAGGGAATATGGAGCTTGACTATAGAGATCCACTATCAATGATTTCAGGCATCGATTGTTAAAATCACTAAATGGCTGGGTTTGTCATTTAGGAACAAAAATAAAAATAAACACTATACTAACTAAGCCAGAATACACTTAAATTTATGGATAACTTGGGAATTGTGTCCTCCATGATTCATTGACTCAATTAACCTAGAAAACATAACTCTAATTGCGAATTTGCATGCAGGATGGTAACTTAGGTTCG
Organism: Solanum ossicruentum; assembly: GCA_025774065.1. Classification (NCBI taxonomy): domain Eukaryota; kingdom Viridiplantae; phylum Streptophyta; class Magnoliopsida; order Solanales; family Solanaceae; genus Solanum; species Solanum ossicruentum. The sequence goes on from JAOTQR010086439.1 coordinate 27,967, forward strand.
TCCAACCCTCTCGTGAAGGTGAAGGTAAAATTTCACCATGACGCTTGGTCGGCAACCATGGTGCGCCAACTAACCGTTACCCATTGTCCTAGTCAACCTCCCCTTGGTCAGGTTTGGTTCATTAGACGAGAACACATTAATCAAATTCTAAATTTGACTTCCCTTTTCCTAATTGTCACTACCTTTGTTAGGATCATGATAGAATGCAGGGTTTGCTGTTGTTCACCAACAAACATCAACCTAAATGAAGGGAAATAAACAATACATGCAAAACTCCAATCAAAGAAATGGACAAAGTCTAGTTTATTTCAAGTCAACTACTCATGGTTCACATAACCCCAAGTTGTGGGTGTTTAGCTACTCATACCTAAGGTAAAATCAATAACAATGAAATAAATGACATAGTTGAGAGTTTACCCAAAACAATGAAGAACAAGAACACCACAAGTTTCAAGCCACAAGCTTTGATAAATATAGAATGAGTACAATGTGACTCTTGCAATCCCGAAAAGTGGGTCTTTAAATTAGAAGTAAGAATCTACACTAAACCCTAGAAAAACTCTTAGAATATTCAAGAGAGAATATTGAAAGTGTTCTACAAGATATTCAATGTTGTACTCAGAGTTGAGGATTCAAAAAACATGCTTCAAGAGATAGTTCTAGCGGCACAACCCATCAAAAAAGAGGCGCATTGTCCCCAATGCACAAAATCGAGCAAAAATAGAACATAAGAATTTATTGATGAGGTATGCAAAGTGTTATCTATTATAGGTGTTAGATTGGAGGAGAAGGTGGAGTTATCTTACAAACTCGAGGGGGTGGCCCAAATATGGTTTACTCAATTGAAAAAGGAGAAGGAGAACAATAATGTGATTCTTTGGGAGGAGTTTAAGACGACCTTTTCCAATCAGTTCTTCCCACTTGAGCTCAGGGAGACTAAAATGATGTAGTTCATGAATTTGAAGCAAGGGTAGATGAGTGTGAGGGAGTATGCCCTCATGTTCAACCAACTATCGAAATATGCTCAACCTAACTAGTGTTACTGATTGGACCAAGGTAGTAATGAATATGAAAAAAGATTGATTAGCAGGATTTGATGATGTGTTCTAATCTAATCAATCGAATTGGGCCAAGGGATGGTTGATTAGGATTTATAGGTAATGATTTGTGGTGCACACTATGGAGATAGACCATGTAATATAGTGAAAATTTTCTCACACCTTTGTGAATCCACCATGCGCGGTTTCAATCCCCGTCATTTGCCCATCAATAAATGGACCTTTTATAATCATCACAAACCTCCCTTATTTCTTTTCTATTGCAATTTCTGGATTATTATATGATGATTTTTGAAATTTTCATATATAGAAAATAAATAGAAAGAGATAGACTAGAAACGAATTTGTTATGTCAATGACACCAAAGGGATTTCCTTGGGTGTTAGAAGCCTCTTGGGTTAGTGGGCTATTGCCGAGGGTTGTGAGTAGATTCTCTTCTATTATTTCTTCTATGACTTAGTTGACCCTAGGTAAGGCTATGTCGTGACCGACGTTTTGAGTACGGTGATTTAATAGGTCTGGGAGTTGTTATTTCTTGTGTTATCCCTTGGTGCTTATAGGAATCATGCGTAGATGGGTTTCATTCATAGGTTTCTTTCACCTATGAAGCCCAATCTTCCTTTTTATGAAAATTGCATGATTTCAAGATGTATTTCTTATGGGTATCTATTATTGTAAAATATGAGCATGAAATATGTTGGGGCTTTGTCTAACATTGTTGATTATGAACATATATGCATTTTTAGCTTATACTATGAAGTGATCTTATCTATTGAGAGTATACATGATTCAAGCTATGAAATCTATGAACTATTGTGAAGTTTTGATATGATTTACAAGTTACCCATGATGGGGTTTTACCATGATGTTGGTGGGATGATTTACATGATTTTAAGATGCATTGGTTTCACTATTTAATGATCTATACTCTTGCATTTTTCATGATTTGAACATGTCCTCATATGTTCCCACAAGTGTTTGATGAAATGCCAAGTTAAGAATTCTCAAGATATGGGGATGTTTTACAAGTTAAGTGACTTCATGATGAATATAGGCTATCAATATGTTATGAATTCATGAAATTATCTATGATTATGCAAGGATGAAGTTAAGCCCTTTTCAAAAATTTATTTTCAAGAAAACCTACAGGGAGTTTTACTTATTGTAATTTGGGATTTGAATATTATCGTTCCCAAAATTCTATTGATGCATGGGTAGAGCTTATTTGATGATTTTAATGTGACTTAAACCATTATATGGGGATCTACTTTGGGTTTATGAAGCTACAAGTATACATGTTCCCTTTTGAATGACTTATTCATGAGAGATTACACTATGTATTTAAATGTGGAATTACTTATGTTTTCACTTCAACTTCGTAATATAAATGTTGATTTTAAATGGAGTCTTAATTTCCTATGTCATTTTCTCATTGTTCATAGCATATGCGTCCATGTACACAGATTACTTCATGGATTATTTATGTTATGGATAAGTCCAATTTAGTTTTATGGTATGATTTTGACAAAAGGTTGGTTATGACAATATTGTGATCTCATATATGTCTTTGATTTTGGATCTTTACACATTTTGGGTGCTTGCACCGTTTGTATATGAACGAGTCATTTTTATGCATGAGTATTATGACTATGAAATTATGATTTTGACATTTGAGCCTAACTATGAATTATTATGATTGGTGTTTGGCTTTTAAGCCCAATTGTGCATTGAAATGGTTTGGAAATGACTATTGCCTCTTTGAGAGTATGTACATGCATATTATAAGTATTCTTGTGGGATGATGAGTTAGCTTGTTGTGATGAGGGTCTTGCGGTAGTTGTACTGCTTGCATAGCATGTTTCTAATGATTGTAGAACCTATAAGGTTGTAATATGATGGGTAAGTATAATCGATCTATTTGGTCAATTCCAATGGGTTAGTCGTTTCTCTAAGATTGATCTTTGGGTCGAGTTTTGTCTCCAAGAGAGGATGAAGATAGGTAATACCCCTAGGTGTCTTTCGGATTAGGAGTGACCATTATGAGTGTTGGTGGCGATGTTTGGTTGATTTATACATTGGCTATGTCTATGGGCTTCATGAATAGTGTCTTAAAACCCTACCTTGATATGTTTGTGGCGGTTTGTAGTGATGAGGTATCAATTTGTTTAGAGCTTGTGAATTGTTTGGGGGTAGTATTGCAAGCCTTTGAGGATGAGAGGTTATTTGCTAAATATGATAGGTGGGCATTGTGGGTAGCAAGAAGATGGTTAGAGCTCCATCAGGAATATGGTATGAACATGCATTAGCTTTCCCAATTCAGATTTACAGTCTGCAGCTTTTGAGCACTCGGCCGCTTGAAGGCAAATAGAATGGCACTTTCTTTTTCCGAACTAGCTAAAAAAGAACTCACTTGCTCAACGACTGACAAAAAGGCTTTCCCTACGACTGTTAGCTTTTACTTGCTTGAAGGAGATTTAAAAGGCTTACTTCCTTGGGGAAACACCGCTATTATCGTGGAGTACTAATATAGCTACGGGGAGTGAAGACACCATAAGTTCCATATCAAACACTCGATGATGATTTCATACTTGACCTTGCGACTATGCAAAAACACTCACTCTCACAAAAGGTGTTCATGCATGATGACTAATACCATAGGCTTGCCCCTATACTCATGACTCAGACTTTCAACTAATAAGACTAGGATCACTTCAGGACTTTCTTGGCTTGTAACATAGGCTTAGGGGGCTTTGGTATGGTATTTTGGGAAAATAGTGACTAAAGACCCTCCTTGAAACTGCGTTTTTCCACACTTTTGCTCTACCCACTCTGTTATTTTCACCTTATTCTCCCTTTTTAAACCTTTTCTCAGTGCTTTCTTTTCATACGCCAAATCTTTAATGCAAACACATGACAACCAATTCAAGATCATGGGTGGGATAGTTCTTCTCATGCACTTTGAGTTACCTAGAAACATAGGCTATGACATTACCATTTTGCATTAGCACACGAGCCAAGCCAACTCTAGATACATCATAATACATAATAATACTCGTAAGCCCATCTGATAGTGACAATATAGGAGCAAACACATGCCTATGCTTCAAAGTTTGAACTTCTCTCACATTCATCGGTCAACACAAGCAATGAAGGAGAACTCATTCACAAACCTTATATAGTAACCCGCAAGGCCCAAGAAACTCCTAATATTCGATGGGGTCAATGGTTTAGGCACATTTGTAATCACATCGGTCTTCTTAGGATCCACCTTAATATCATCCCCCGACACATGACCTATGGAGGCAACCTCTTTCAACCAAAATTCACACATTTCATATTTGGTATACAATTTCTCCTCCCTCAATCCTTGCAACACAACCCTCAAATGACCCATATGCTTCTCTCTACTATGTGAATAGATCAAAATATCATCAATGAAGGAAAAAACAAAGGATTCAAGGTAGGGTTTGAAGACCCTAATCATTAGGTCCATGAAGATTGCCAGTGCATCAGTCAACCCAAAAGACATTTCCACAAATCTATAATGGCCATACCTAGTCCGGAAGGCCGTCTTGGGAATATCACACTCCCTCATCCTCACTTGATGATACTTGGACCGAAGATCAATTCTTAGAAGAGGATATCTATTCTTGATGGTGACCCTATTGAGTTGCAAGTAATCAATACACATTCTAAGTGACCTATCCTGCAAGGTGATTGTCTAGGCCGTAGTAAATCCCTTTTCCAACAAATCTTTCAATTGTTCCTTTAACTCCTTCAACTCCCGAGGCCATACAATAAGGGGAATGGAGATAGGTAGAGTGTCAGGAAGGAGATCTATGCCAAAATCTATCTCCCTTTTGCGGAGGGACATCGGGAAGATCATTTGGGAAGACATCACGGAACTCAGTTATAACAAGAACTGACTCAATGGAAGGGACTTTGAACTACACATCTTTAACTCTCACAAGATTGTACAAGCACCCCTTGGAAATCAACTTATGGTCTTTTATGCATGAAATAAATCTACCCTTGACCACCACATCTTGGCTTTCCTACTCAAGGACGGGTTCATTTGGGAATTGAGACTTGACCCTACGGGTTCTACAATCAATAGAAGCATAGTAGGCATCCAACCAATCTATCCCAAGTATGACATCATAATCTACCATGTGTAATTCAACGAGATCATAATGCAACAACTTGTGCAAAATGCAAATGGGATAACTCCCATAAACATTCCTAGCAATAATTGAGGCACCAATAGGAGTAGACATTTTATATGACCCATGTAACAACTCAAAGACAACATGGAACTTTTTAGCAACAAGAGGGATAACAAAGGAAAGAATTGCACATGGATCAATCAAAGCATATACATCAAAGTCAATGATTTTCAACATACTGGTAACAACATCAGGGACCTCACCAACTACTTTCCTTCCATGTAGATCATAAAAATGGTTGTGCCTTAGGGCACCACCTTGAGGAACACCTCTACCCAATGGAACTGTATTTGCACCCTAGACTTTTCCATGGTTTCTTGGGCAATCTATCTTATTGTGACTAGGCTTACTATAACCAAAACATGCATTAAAACCCTTTAAACATGGGCCATTAAGTCTCTTCCAACATCTAGGACACACATCAATAGGAGCCACACCACCAACACCTTGAGGCCTAGGGAAGTAGTTGGCAAACTCCCTATTAGTAACATGAGAAGGCCCTTGGCCTTAATGAAATCTAGTACCCTTTTGGAACTTACCCTCAAAACTGGCCCCCTTGGACTCAAGGACTCTCATCTTTCTCAACTTTTCCTCCTCCATTTGCTTGGCACAAGTCATCAACCGAGACAGGTCCATGTCACCAATAAGTAAGGCGGACCAACATTCTTTACTCACCATGTCGGAGACCCCCATCATATATTTATTCATCCTTGATCTACGATCGGCCACCAAATGAGGAGCATGCTTTGAAAGTTGATTAAATTTGAGGGCATACTCCCTCACACTCATAGAACCTTGTTTCAAGTTCACTAGCTCAAGAGGGAAAAATTGATTAAGGAAGGCCAATTTGAATTCTTCCAAAAGGACCACATAACTTTTTCCCTTCTCCCCCTTTCTTTGCTCATACCAAATTTAGGCTACCCCTTTGAGTTGGTACATCACCAACTCCACCTTTTTATTCGACCCAACACCCGTGATATTCAAGATTTTGTAGACCTTATTAATAAACGTTTGTGGGTCTTCATCTACCTTTGACCCATGGAAAATTGGAGGATTCATCCTTATGAACTCTCTTACCCTAGCACCTAGGGTTGTAGCATGAGGGGCTAGGGCCCCTTGATTGACTTGGTTGGTCACCACTTGGGCAAGCATAGTAAGAGTATCTTGGAGATCACCATTGGTAGGTTGATCCTCGGGAGTTTGGGCCTGTGTTCCTCAAGTGTTTGGCATTCTAGCATAGCAAAAAATAATCATTAGGGGGGGGGGGGAACTTATCACAAGTCTATAACATGACTTAGAACATGAAGAAGGGAAACATTACCTAAAACATCTCATAGCCTCCTAGTCATAGTCATCGTACGTTTCACAACCATGAATAGAAATCTAATCGACGTTGTGTTTTGGACTCTGAGGATCTATCAACATAGTGCTCTGATACCATGTTTGTCATGATCTAAGTCTAGAACTTAGACGTGACACGATGAATAGGGAACTCGAAGGAACCCCAATTAAGCCTCTTAACTTGTCATTACATAACATTGGTCGCAGAAACATATAAAAGACATAAAGTAAGAATAAGGGGAAAGGGGGCTAAGAGATAACTTGCGAAACATCATCATCAAGAGGAAAAGAGTCAAAGATCATATTGTAGATACATAATTTGTCCAACAAACACCTCTAAATACATAGATAAGAGCGGTAGGCAAGACAAGGTAACCAGGCTCACCCTCATAGTCAAAATAGAACATAAAGTAGAGTGTCTCAATACAAAGCAAGGGAAAACACAGACCAAGGTCCCCGAAATGGAGGACTCATCGAGTATCTTGAGTAGCACTAAACTAGCCAAGTGGAGGAGGAGGATGATTAACTTGGGCTCCGATTCCTACATGGTATTATCATGTAGGCAAGAGTATGATTAGTACGTTTGAATGTACTAAGTACGTAGGATGCAATGCAATAAGAAATAGCCATCATAATCAAAATGCATAAGAATCGGCAATAGGCGTAATATGGCAATATGGCATGTATGACCAATGCTAAAGTGAAACATGCTTAAGAAACTCTTACTCATATAAGATATCATATAAGTAGAATAGACCAAATTAGATTTCCAAGGTAACAACCCCTTGGTAAGTTAGTGATGATGCCACCCCATCACTTAGGTGGCAAAGTACTAACCAGTCACTCGATTGGTGATGATGCCGCCCATCACCTAGGTGGAGAAGTACTAACCTTTCCCTCGGTTGATGAGTACAAACTGCCATCTCGGTTAGTGATGATGTAGCCCCATCAATAGGTGGATAAGTACTAACCTTTCCCTTGGTTAATGAGTACAAACACCCATCTTGATTAGTGATGATGTCACCCCATCACTAGGTGGAGAAGTACTAACCCTTCCCTCAGTTAATGAATACAAACCCCCATCTCGATTATCCGGGTTCTTGGACCCCCCGTATTGGGCATGGTCTATTGCAGCACTTTATATAGGATTTACCACATAAGATCATTTTATCATCATAACATCATTCATATTATATCTCATGCTTTGGACCTTCAATTCCACAAGAAACACTAGTTGAACATTTTATCAAGCACTTGAGGGGTGTGCAATGAGGGTAAAAGACCATGCAATTTAGAGATGAAATCATGAAAGAAAATATGTTGTAAAACCATCAATCAACACCTTGCAACCCCCAAGACATTCATATCAAAATGCCTCATCAAATCTAACATTAGATCCAAGATTTAGAGCTGAAAATATGCTATCACAACCATACTTTAATGAACTCAAATCACTGTGCAGTAAATTTCTTAATATACAAGAGCCATATCTAAAATCAACTTTAAATCATGCAAATTGAGTAAAAAGGATATTAGGGCACCATGAGTAGAAGAATCCAATGGCTTATACCTGTATACCTTAGCTTTAGAGAAGTTCTTGATCAAGATTGAAAATAGAGGCTTCAAGCTTGAAAGAAATCCTTAGTTATGGATGAGGATTTTGGGAGTTGAATCCATTGGCGCATAAGACCCACATTAACGGATAATGTGATCACATTGGAGAGAGTTGTACTATTAGCTAGCATTCTAGCCTACTACAAGATTGACAGGGCTCGCGTCATGGTAGAGCAGATCCACGATTCTGGGATCATACAAAAATTATGCAATGCAGCAGGGGTACATATTTCTCTCCATTTGGACCCTCATGTAGAGGCCTTGTGCACCATGGATCCCAACCTGAACAAGGCTGATGAGAACCTAGTGACCCTATATAGAGTAGCTTCTCCTCTCATTACAGAGCTATTCCTCACTGAGCCATAGACTCAGGAGTAGACCCTAGCCACCACCAGTACTACCCTAGCTACTTCAAGGCCAACTCTAGCTATTGAGATCGAGGCAATTCCATCCTCTAGCACACCTGCTCTAGCACCTTCTACTACAAAGGTTGATTCTGTATACATAACTTTTATGTCTGCTCTTGCTTTTCAGGCGTTGGTATGCAGAGTACCGATGACGGAGTTCTAGTTGCAGAGGTTGGCAGGCCAGATCAAACCGTAGGTCCGTGGGATTATCTAAAACTCATAGGAGAGGGACAAGGCATACACTCATGAGTTGATAGATGAAAGAGTCAGAGCAGTAGAAGGCAGAGTAGATGCCATCAATGGTCAGGTCCAAAAGAGGCTTGCAGATGCCAGGCCTGCTGACATGAGTGCTGTGATAGAGGAGTTGGCCATGTTTAAGGCCAACTTGTTCAAGATGTTAGCAGCTCTTATAGCCACCCTATAGGTGGCACTGACAGGTGATTATATATTTGACCTATTTCATGACCACCAACATGCCCACAAGAAGAGGCCTCTCCAGAGTTATGACCCAGTGGAGAGCCAAAAGAGGCCCAAGACTGATGATGAGGCATTCGAACTGGAGGAGCAGATATTGGACGAGGTGTGCAGGAGTCCTTAGCTTTGATAGCATTGAGTAGGGACCGAGAGTAGCAATAGGTACACCACATAAGTATGACTCGTATGGTGCCATATGAGTCATGATTAGGGTTTTTAGTAGGCATTTTGTAGTTTGGACTTGACTATTATGACCCACTGGTATGAGTCGTTGCTTGAGCTACAACTCCTATGCTCCCCCTATAGTCTAGGCCTTCATTTCTTGTTCCAAACTTTTAGCTCTTTGGCTCAAAGAGTCTAGGACAAAACATGTGAACTTTCAAGACTTTTTCAATGAGCTAGCAGATGGGCCATACATTTTTCCATGGCTCATATTAGGTTTCGTATTTCCTCTCTACTCTAGCAGTCTTCAGAAAAATAGCCATAAATGTTGATTCTGAACTCCAAATGAGGTGAAATCAGTAGAGATGGAAACCTATCAAAGACCTTTTGTTTGGTAGGTCTTGGCCATGTAATTCTTTGTGTGCTAAGAGTTATAATCATTTAAAGTTGACCATTTTATAATCCAACACTGGAAACTCAATTTATAGGAAAGTATTGAACTCGGCTAAGTACTAGAGGTCCTTTATGACCCTAATCCACTTCCCACATGTAAGAATGAGTCTTGAAACTTGGGTACATATGAGGATAAAGTTATGGGGTGTCATGGGGAGGATCCGTATACTTTTGATGCTTAAAACATAAAACAATCCTTTATTTTAGTCTTAAGGAAACAAGACATTTTGTTATATTGAAAAATAGATCTAAATTTAGAAAAATTAAATACATGGGTTTGTGATAATTTGTAAAATACATATGCTTATGACAAGTATAATAAATCACAAAAAATATGTGAATTTTGCTTACTAATATTATAAACTGACCTTTTTACAATCGAAATAGAGATAAATTGAATTTTTTTATCATTATTTTTATCTTGATTTATTTCATTATTATAAATAGATTGTCAAACAATTTGTTTGTTGATTCAAGAACAAGTTGTGTAGTAATTCTAGGAATGTTAATGATGGATGAAAATAGATTGATGTATAATCTTGGAATGAATAATTTTCGAAAATAATGGAATTTTCATATTGCTCGAGTATTTCCGTTTTTTAATTTTTGGAATAATATTTTTGGCTATTCTAATTTTTTAATATTATTTTATTTTTTTAGTATTAGGCTTGATGTCTATTTCTAGAGTTACTTTCTTTTTTCTCTTTTGTGATTCTTTCTATTTGATTTTTTATTGTACTTGTTCTATCAGTCAAATCCTTCATTTTTGTTTCTATCGGTGAAGAATTTAGCCAATTTCAAGATTCAATTTGACCAAAAGATTCGTTAAATATTTGATTACTAATTAAATTATCTTTATCTTTTTTTCGTTTCATTCGATTTAGATATTTCTTTAATCTAAATAATACAAATAGATTTACTTTTGAAAGTTCTTTTTTTATTTTATTTAGAAATCCAATACTTTTGATAAGCCACCTTTTGGCTTCTTTGAAAACTCTTCTAAAAAATTTTGTTTTTCTTAAAATTTTTAGAGTTCTAAAATATTTTTTTTTGAATTTTGTAATTTTTTTGGAGTTCTTTAAAAATGGCTCAAAAAAGGAAGGGCGCTTTTGGCTTCTCCTATCTCTCTCATTACATCTTCATGTTTTCATCTGGTACAATGCCTCCAAAAGGTAGAAAGGACACTGCCGCAACTTTGAGACACCAATTGAGAGGTGAAATGTCGGATGATGCTCAGTCAGAAGAGTCAATTGTAATCGATTCACTTTCTACCGGTTAAGACTACATATGGGCCTAAAGAATATGCAAGATTGTACATCCATGGGTTAGTGAGGTTACATAGGGTTCCATTATCCATCTTATGGGATTGTGCTGCAAAACTAACTTTGCTTTTTTGGTCCAGGACTTATAGGAGAGGGCCAAGGCATACACTCGTGAGTTGATAGATGAGAGATTCAGAGTAGTGGATGCTAGAGTAGATGCCTTCGAGGATCGGGTCTAGAAGAGGCTCGTAGATGCTAGGCCTGGAAGATGATCATCCCAACTCTCTTTAAACTCCAAAACACAAGCTTTAAGAATATCCTCAATAGTTTTGATAGTTCTTTTGGCTTGGCCTTCCGTTTGAGGGTGAAAGACCATACTAAGCTTAACCTTGGTAACAAGACCTCTTTGGTAGGACCTCCAAAAGTGAGAAGTGAATTGAGCACCACGATTTGATATTATAGACAAAGGCACCCCACGCAATCTAACCAATTCATGAATATACAACTTAGCATAATCTTTGCCACCATAAGAAGTCTTAATCGGTAAGAAATTAGCCAACTTTGTCATTCTATCAACCACAACCCAAATGGAGTCAAAATGCTTTCTAGTCTTAGACAACCCAACCACCAAATCCAAGTTAATTTCTTACCACGTCCAAATAGGAATCTCTATATCTTGGGCTAGGCCACCCGGCCTTTGACGTTTGGCTTTGACTTGTTGGCAATTATAGAAATCGAATACAAACTTATCAATATCTCTCTTTATGCCACCCCACAAAAACATTTCCCTCAAAGCTCTATACATCTTGGTTGAACCGGGGTGAATAGAATATGAAGAATTATGAGCCTCATCAAAAACCTTCTTTCTCAAGTCATCAACACAAGTGCCACACAATCTACCTTGGTACCTAAGGGCACCATCTCCCCCTTGTGTAAAAAAATCCACCTTGCCATCTCTTACTAATGCCTTCAATTCTAATGAAGCAGGGTCAAGATCTTGCTTTTCCTTCACCTCCTCAATCAATGAAGACTTAGATCCATCAACAACCACAATACCCCTATTATCAACCTCTTCCAACCTAACTCCCAATCTATCCAACAGATGAACCTTCCTAGCCACTTCTTTGCCCCCATCATCAACATATGCTAGGATACCCATAGCCACTCTACTCAAAGCATCGACCACAACATTAGACTTATCGGGGTAATAATATACACTCATATCATAATCCTTATGAAGCTCTAACCACCTTCTTTGACTCAAGTTGAGATCTTTTTGGGTGAACATACATTAGAGACTTTTATGATCGGTAAACACATCAACATGCTCCATATACAAGTAATGACACCAAATCTCTAAAGCAAATACCATGGCAACCAACTCAAGATAATGGGTAGGATAATTCTTTTCATGCACCTTAAGTTGTCTAGAGGCAGAAGCTATCACCTAACTGTTTTGCATCAAACACAACCCAAACAGATTCGTGAGGCATCACAATACACAACAAACCCTTAACTTTATTTTTATATTCAAAGGTTAAAGCCTACGATCAATGTCAAATCTCTAAAGGTCAAAAACTAATCATAGGTTACACAGAATACTTTGGAGACTATTCAAACAACAAATCAGAATACAAAGCAATCCATAAAATGATCAAATGGTGCATCACCAATGGCTACATCAATGTTGATGTTGAATCTGATTCACTACCTATTACTGTTATGATCAGTGAACATGATAATGTGTGTTGGAATATCATGCACCTCGTAAACTGAATTAACAACTTAAAGAATCATGGCAACTTCATGTTTCAACATTACTATCGAAAAGTCAACAGTTCGGCAGATTACTTAGCAAACTTGAAAGAGAATAAAAAATATCATCTTTTCTTCATCAGAAAATTAACTCTACCTAATAAAGTTAAAAGATTGATTGAAGAATAACATAAATGAAACTCCATTTTAAGAATAAGAACCCCTGGAGCTACATTTCTTGTTCTTGGCAAATGTACTTTCCTCTTACTGTGTTGGGTCAATAGGTTTACTTAATTGGTGTCATTTCCACCATATATCAAGAATCAAGAAGACTATATATTCGAAAATGAAAAAGAAAAGTAGTCCTAACTTAAAGTGGCCCTCAGTTAAAACTTGAACTTTCGCACCAGTGGATAAAAACAAATGAACACTAGTAGAGAAAAATAAATAAGTTCTCCTCCTCTCTTGAAGTTGAAACTTGAGATATAGCTCTCTTTTCTTTCTTCTAATCTCACTGATGAAATTCCAGATCACATACTCAAAATTCCATTCAAGAACATTAGAGAAGAATGAACAAAAGTAGAGAGAATTTTATTGATAATTGCAATCTGAAATCTGTTACAATGAGGCCCTGTGCATTAGCTTTTATAGCTTGAGGAGTATAATATCTAACTAAATTGCTGAAGTTTTTTTATAGCTCATAATATGCAGCTCATCCTTCATTCTCAATTGACTAGTAGTTATATCTAACTAGCTTCACCTAACAAAGTAAGTAAGTAATGAAACAATAACTTGTGAGGATGTTAACACACCCCTTCAAGCTCAAAGGTGCAGAATGTTATGCACACCAAGCTTTCTTAAGAGATGCAAGTGTTAGTCTTGCCCCAAACCGTATGTTAGGAAATCAACAACTTGTTGTTGAGTATGCACATAAACAGCCTCAATCAACCCAACTTTGATCTTTTCTCTAATTAAATGTCCTTCGAGGCCATACGGTAAGGGGGAATAGAAATGGGTTGAGTATCGAGAAGGAGGTCTATACCAAAGTCTATTTCCTTTTCAGGAGGAACACTGGAAAGCTTATTGGGAAAGATATCAAGAAACTCATTAACCACCAGAACCGACTCAATAGGAAAGACTTTGGACTTAACATCACGAACCCTCACAAGATGATACAGACAACCCATAGAAATCACCTTTTGGGCTTTAAGGCAAGAAATAAATTTATCCTTGACCACCACATCATGACTTTTCAACTAAAGGACGGGTTCATTAGGGAATTGGAATTTAACCCTATGGGTTCTACAATCAATTGAAGCATAATACGCGTGCAACCAATCCATGCCAAGAATGATATTGAAATCCACCATATCTAACCCAACAAAATCACAAGGCAAGATTTTTAGAAATATGAACACGGGACAATTTTTATAGACTCTTTTAGCAATAACAGATTCACCAACGGGGGTAGACACTTTATAAGGTTCACACAACAATTTAGGATTAACATGAAGCCTTTTGGCAACAAAAGGAGTAATAAAAGAAAGAGTGGCACCCGCATCTATGAATGCATACAAATTAAAATTAAAAATGTTTAACATACCAGTGACGACATCGAGCACCTCATCCACCCCTCGTCTCCCTTGAAGAGCATAGAATCTATTTTTCCTTGGAGAACTTCTTTGTTGGCCTCCTTATCCCTTTTTACCCACATTTGCACCTTGGCCTTGTGGAAGACCATCTCTACCTTTGCTTTGAGCATGAGGACAATCAATACCTTATGACCCACTTCACCACAACCAAAGCAAGCATTAGAATTTCTCAAGCATGGGCCATTATGAATCCTACCACACCTTTGGCACATAGGTTAGACACCACACCACCATCTTTGAATCTTAGATTATCATTAACAAACTGCCTATTAGGATCATCAGAAGACTCTTGGCCTTGGAACTTGTGGCATTGAGGAAACCGCCCACCCTTAGAACCCACCTTCAATACCACTTCTTTTTCTAAGCTTTTCTCCCTCTAGTTGCTTGTTTATGTCACGAGATAGGACAAATCCATATCACCCACCAACATGGTGGTTCGACACTCTTCATTGACCAAGTCGGACACTCTCGACACAAATTTGTTCATCCTAGATCTCGGCTCAGAAACCAATTGTGGAGCACACTTGGAGAGTTAGTTAAACTTGAGGCCATACTCTATCACACTCATGGAACCTTTGTTCAGTTTCATAAACTCCATCATTT
Source organism: Solanum ossicruentum (assembly GCA_025774065.1). Lineage (NCBI taxonomy): Eukaryota > Viridiplantae > Streptophyta > Magnoliopsida > Solanales > Solanaceae > Solanum > Solanum ossicruentum. The sequence goes on from JAOTQR010086439.1 coordinate 42,974, forward strand.
TAGCCTCTCTTAGCTCGATAGGAAAGAACCGATTGAGGAATGCAGCTTTGAACTCCTTCCAAGGAATAGCATCATCATCTCTCCTCTCCAATTTTCATTGGGTGAACCAAATTTGGGTTGGTAGGCCACTAACTCCGCTTTCTCCTCCTAATTGAACCCTATAATAGATTGCACTTTCTGCACCTCATCAATAAACTCTTGGGGGTCCTCATCCGTCTTAGATCCGTGGAACTTCGGTGGGTTCACTCTAGTGAAATCCTTCACCCTAGAAGCCGAAGTGGGAGAAAGAGGGGCTTGGACCCCTTGGAGAATTTGGTTGGTCATAGCATGAGCTAACATTATAATAGCATCTGGAGCTTGGGGAGCGAGAGGGGCTAGTTACTCCTCGGGTGTACGAGCCCTCCTTAGTCTCCCACTTTGAATCGACATGATCTAAAATAGCAAAGAGCATTCATTCGGGGAAAAAGCTTGACACTTACATCTAAAGCATGATATAGACCCTAAACGATGCCTCATGGCCTCCCATTCATAGTCGTGGCATGGTTCACAACCATGAATAAGACCTTAATCAATGTAATGTGTTGGATTCCAAGGACCACTAAAAGTACTCTGATACCAAGTTTGTAACAACCCAAACTTAGAGCCTAGACGTGACATAGTGAATGGGAACTCGAAGGAACCCAAACAAGCCTCTTAGCATAGCATCCACACCTCCTTGGTCGCGAAAGCAAAATAAACAACACAAGAGATATAAATAAGGAAAATGGGACCAAGGTTAGTCTTGATATTTATAGAAGCATAAAAGAGTCAAGCTCATAAAATAAGTACAGCAATTATCGAACAACATGTCTAACATGGAACAAAGCGGGGCCAAGACACTTTTCGGGCTCACCCTCATAGTAACAAGAGTTGAACACAAAGAAATATCAAATAACAAGAGTAGCATAGATAGTGTCCTCTGACTTGAGGACTTACCAAAGCTTACCTTTTGAAGTACCAAAACTAGCCATGTGGAGGATGATCGAGAGGTGCTTCGGCCCCTACATGGTAATATCATGTAGGCGTAGAGTATGTGTTAGGTCATTGAATATACTAAGTATGTAGGATGTAATGCAACAAGACCTAAGCCAATATAGTCAAAATTTTTAATCATAAGAAATGGCTAGATGTAATATCAATATAGCATGTATGATCAATGCTTGAAGTAAAACATGTTTGTAAAACATATAACTTGCATAGTACTTATCATATGTTAGAAGAGAACATAATCAACATAGACCAAGCGAACTATTACTTGGAATCTAAGGCATTTCACCGCCTTATAAGGTGATTGAGGTACTCACCCCTCAATAAGGTGATTGGGCATGTCACACCTCAACAAGGTGATTGAGGTACTCACCCCTCAACAAGGTGATTGGGCATGTCACCTCCCGATAAGGTAATAGGGCATGTCACTTCACAACAAGGTGATTAAGGTATGCACCCCTCAAAATGGTGATTGGGCATGTCACCGCCCAACAAGGTGATTGAGGCATGTCACCCCCTCAACAAGGTGATTGGGCATGTAACCCCCTAATAAGGTGTGGTCTACTTGCAATATCATAGATACTTTTCATGAATTCAATGCATACATACAAGCCCTTAATTATCATAAAGCCACTTGACTTGTAAACCATGTAATAGATCATCAATAACTTTTAGAATCCTTGTGAAGACATTTTATCAAACACTTGGTGGATTCATAATACTTGTTCAAAATCACGCCATTCAAGAGTGAAATAATATGAGAAAACTGAATATAAATCAACCCACCAACATATAGTAGAACCCTAATGTTGGATACCTTGAAATCCTTCATCAAATAGCATAATAGGTCATAGTTTCATAGCTTAAATCATGCATAGTCTAAATAGACAAAATCAATTCATGATACAAACTTGAAATAGATAGACATGCATAATAAATCAACCTTCCATAAAATTCCAACAAAATTTATTATCATAATCTATACTAAGAGATACCCATAGATGATGCAACTTGGAAATATGCAATTTTTATAAAAAGGAAGATTGGGCCCCATGTGTGAAAGGACCCAATGAATGAAACCACATACCTCAAACTTGGGTTTCCTTGAGATGAGCTTGAAGAGAACTTAGAGCTTGAAGAGAATCCTTAGGTTCCAAAGTTAAAATGGAAATCCTTGAAATTCGAATGAGATTTTTTGTTAAGTCTTGGGATGGTTTTTCTGAGGATTTTGAGTGATATAGAGTTGAAAAATGGCTAAATATAGGTGTTTTCACGCATAAGTGGGCATGAGGCTATGACCCCAATGCCCTTGGTCGACACAAAAAAATTAATGAAAAATCAACACTAGTCCGCGTCTGGTTCGCGACACGGACCCAACGTGAAGGGAATGTTTTCAGTGCTCTGCGCCCTAGGCACGTCATTGCCTAGGCGTGGACAAACAATGATCACAAAAATTAGCAAAAATTATTTTACGCTATGGGTCCTCTAAAATCTGAGTTATACCCATTTTCTACTCAATTTTGTCCCCTGATCGAGAATATGAAGTTGAAATTTTATATCACACATGAATTTTGAGATATATGGAAATTATGATTATGGCCATTTTCGGAGCTCATTGTTAGGGCATTTCATTCGTTGTCAGTCATCGGATCTATCTCGACCACCAAATCAGGGACATCGCTCAGCCATGAATCAACTAACAGGGGCTCCTCGCAAAATGATCTAATGGGCTTCCCCTGCCTAGCCTCCATGCCCACGATCGCCCATCGGTGATGTTGAGGATCATTAGCAGAAATGGATGGGTCAATCGAGGACTGCGTTAACCCTCTACCCTGGGCACATCATTAGACACAGACCAATCCACGTTTCCCTCCTCTTCAGACTGGTAGTTACTCTCAACTCCCATAGGAGCTTGTGTAGTCTAAGCTGTAGTTTGAGGCCTCTGAACCTCAGGGTCAATCCAAACATTTGGTTCTTTATTTGAGACTTCAGAATTTTTGTTTTCTGATTCCCCATCTCTTAGCCTCCTTTTTGAAGGATTAGATTGCCGCATTCCAATTCTTTGGAGCCATTGTACCTGAAATATTAATCACAAACCAATAATTAGTGCCAAATTACCTGAACAATTAACCAAGACAAATAAAAGAACAAAAATAAACAATGACAAAAGGAAAACACTCAAAATATTCAACACTGTACTAGTTGCAGTTTGTAGGTATGAGCTTGGTACGACTACTAGTTGAGACTATGAGTCATACTACGGCCTTGTAGTCCATAGGTGCCTAACAAAATTTTATACTAACTCTAGTATGAGGCTCAATTATGACTCGTAGCCATGACTATGAGTTCTAGACTAGGATCATACTGATTTTTAGTAACAAAAACTCATAATGCAAGTTCACGAGACCCCACGATGGTTCGTAGTGGACACTACGACCCATAGGTAGGTCTTATTTAGTAAGTATTAAAGAACCTTGGGTCACTATTATGCCCTACGAGGGGCAACTATGACCCGTAGGCCATTCTATAAATCATAGAAGGATCTCGTAGCTGGGGACATCAGGTACCTAAGGTGCCTATAACTTCACCAAATGAACTACAAAAGTTTATCCAAATACTATTGTGAACAATATCAAAGGAATTTTCTCAATATACATCGAACACAATATGGTATGAACCCAACTCATGATATTCAAATCAAACATCTACCCAAAATCACACCCCATAATTCAAAATCAAATATTAACCCTCCAAAACATCCTTGAAGAATCTACACCTTCATTCAACAAAGATATAACATGATCACTCCAACTCATACATGAATTATCAAGTAATTCAGGTTTATCCATCAAGAATTCAACTAAACCATCATTTTAAACACAATGAATATACCCAATTGACTAATTCATGCTACTATGATTTAGTCAATTAATCAACCATCACAAATCCATTTCTAACATGTAATAAAAAATTCATTGCAAAACATGATCATCACAACCAAGTAACAAGGGTAATTGTACAAATATGAGTAACTTTAAGGAATTCTAATAGACAAACACCCTAATTCTTATTCTAAAAGAATTAATTCCCCAGTGAATATTCTTCACACTAATTTCAATCACACACCTAGTCAAGAATTTCAAAGGACATCATCTTTTGTGCATGTAATTTAACTAAGACACATACCTCAAGGGATGAAGATGAACGATGAACAACATGAGAAAAAAAGGAGTAGAAACCCTAGCTGCCGGAGAAGATCACCAGAAAAGTGACGTGGGCACGCCGGAAGATAGTCAGAAAATCATTGAAATAGTGGAGGAGGGATGTTTTGGGAACAAATTGGTAGCATTAGGGTTTAATATGAGGTCAAAGTGAATTTTGACCCCTTATATTCCCTTCGCGTCTACATTTAAAGATCCTTGAGTCGAGTCTACGAGAACCCGACTATGGTCATAGGCCTGACTACGGCTCGTAAGTCTTTATCTCATAGACCACTTAAAACTAAGAAAATTTTAGAAACATACATTGGCACTAGGAAACCCACTTACTACTCATAGTTAGGACTACGGGTTGTAAAGTTGGCTCGTTGTGTAAGTGCCAACTTCAATCAGCACTGTTATACTCTACAAGTCATGACTATGAGTCATGGAGCGCACTACAGCTCACAGGCTTAGTCATCACGGCTGCTTCCAATGCTATTTAATGTAAATTTTCTGCATTTTTTCAATATCTGCAAACCTTGATCTCAAAATACACCATTATCCAAACATACAAATGATTCAATGTCTTAAAAGAGAATAACAAACCACATCAGCTACATAAAAATTCACACAATGAAAATAAACTTAACATAAGCAAAAATACAGATAAGGCTTGGGTTGCCTTCCAAAAGATGCCTTGTTTAATGTCGTGGCACGACTTAGTTATCTTGAGCCATCAAAACTCCTCATTAGCCCACACTTCTGTTTTGAGGTAATCGGGGTGCTTCATAGACTAACGGATATCAAAAAAAACCTCTCCAAAATTAACCCTAAACATGAGTTGACCAGAATCCATGTCCACCAAGGATATCTCAGTGGCCAAGAATGGCCATCCAAAAATAAGAAAGACCTCAAAATCAACCTCACAATCAAGAATCACAAAATTGGCCGGGAAAATGAATTTATCCACTTTGACTAACACATCATAGAGCACTCCTTCAGGATTTTTGATTGTCCTCTCTTCCATCAATAACATCATTCATGTCAAAGTAGGTAAATCCAAAGAAAACTTTTTAAACATGGCAAGAGACATCAAATTTATACTTGCTCCCAAGTCATACAACGCTTTTGTAAACTCAACTTCGTCGATGGGGCAAGGAATGGCAAACGCACCGAGATCGTCCCTCATTTGGAGTGAGTATTTGGTCATGATAACACTACACTGTTGAAGCTCTCATGAAAGCTCAAGGCTCACCGTGCACTTTTTTCGTCACCAAATCCTTCATGTACTTGGCATACCCGGGCATTTTCTCTAGTTCCTCAAGAAGAGCAATGTTGATGGACAATTGCTTGAACATAGGAAGGAAGTGTTTGAATTTACCGTCCTCCTCCTTTTGTTTGAGTCTTTACCTTAAAGGAGGGGGAGGCCTTGTAAAAGTCTTGGGCTTTTCTTGGTCCTTTACCTTTTCCCTTCCCGTCCCATTGTTGGCCAAACCTTCTTCCTCAACTTCAACCTTGTTATCAACATCTTTTTCACAATCCTCATTCAAAACCATCAGCATTGGGGAGTCAATGGTACTCTTCTCACTTCTCATCATAACCGCCATGCAGTGTCCCTCATTCTTAGATTTTGCAACCTTATTTCTTGGAAAAGTACCTTTTTGGCATTGATTCAATTGGAGGACGCTTGATCAAATTATTGTTCCAAGTGCTTGACTGCCACCGAGTGAGACTCAATCTTTTGGTTGATACTTGAGATATCTAATTTCATTCCTTTCAAAGTTTTATCTTGGTGATCGGCTCTCTTCTACAGCTTGTCAAACATTTCCTCGATCCTTGAATTGCTAGAAATGGCCTCTCAATTATGAGGAGGCACATAAGGACCATTTCTATACCATCTGTTTGCCCCCATTCTACTTTAGGCACCCTATCCCTTTCAAAATAACCACCGTAGTTATCTCTATTTGCACCCTCTCAATTGTATCTCCGACCTTGATTTCTGGAACCTTGATGCCAATAGTATGGATTGGACCCTTGGGCATTGTTCCAAAAACCCAGTTTTTGATCTCTAACAAAGCAAGTATCTACATCATGATATGACTCACCATACATGAGTACTCTTGGAGTTGGTCGACTATCGCATGAAAACTTTCTTGAGTTTGTTTCACCAACAAATCTATACTACTCTAGAGTTGAGCAAGTTATTGATATTTTCTTGATCTAAACTAATGCTCACCGAACAACAGATTCTTATAGTAGCTCTCTCTGTTTGGCCCCATGCTATATTAGTCTTCATTACTTGCTCTATCCTTTCTGCTATTCTTATGAATAGTTTGTCTAAGAACATGTCGCCCATGATTGTATCGACACATGCTTGACTATTCTCATTAAGATCCCGATAGAAAATTTCCACTACGGTGTCATCCATAATCATATTGTTCAGAACCATTCTCAAACACTTGGTAAGCCTCTCCCATATTGTACTAATGGAATCACCTGGCAATTGCTCAAAGTTGTTGATTTGGTCCTTTAGTTTGAGCTTATTGGACACTAGAAAATATCGCTCTAAGAAGGCTCTTTGCAATTATGCCTAACTGGTGATTGAACTCTGTGGAAGTTCTGACAACCATATAGTTGAATTTTCTGTAAGAGATAAAGGGAACACTCATAATCCAACAACATCCATAGAGAGATTCTATGTACCGATCACACTTTTATATACAAATGCAACATTATGAAGATGATTGTGCAGGTCCTCAATAGGTAACCCCGCAAACAAACAATGGTTCTAAAGCATTTGGAGGAATCCACTCGACACTGTGAACTTAGTGTCTGCCGTTAGTGGTGGCAACACTATAGCACCTGTGTCATTGATGGCTATAGGGTTCAATCAATATTGATTCCAACCATATTAATTCTCATTCAAATCCCTTTTGTGTGGCCTATTATCCCTTGGTGGTGGATTCTTCTCTCTACAAACATCATCATCACATCGATCCATCACTTCATCAACCGCAACATCCATGTTTGCTAGGGCCATTTTCCTTGCAACATGATGGATCTCAACATTAATTGGAGAAAAGGGTCCGCCTTGGCTCCTTTTGTTGGGCATACACCAAGTATACCCTACAAAAAAAACTAAACAACAAAAACAAAAACAAGAGTAAAATATAAGAGAATTAAGCAATCAACACTTGAAATAACTACTTGTGAAATCAAGTTAAAACCTTGCCGCATTCCTGGTAATGGCGCCATTAATTTTGATCACACTCAAAAAATACCACTCACTTTGAGGATAAAACAATCGTTATCAAATATAAAACCTAACCATAGGTTAGGCTCAAATTGCAAGGGAATACATGGTTTTGAAGCATTGATTTACCAATAATCATTTCAAACATCAATTAACTCTATTCTCAACTAAAGTGGGGGGGGGGGGTTGAAATGACTTATAAGAAACTAAAACTATACTAACAAAGCAAAGAGACAATCAAATTAGAGAGCAACTTGGGAAATTGTGTTCCCCATTGTCCACTAACTCAAACATCCTAGATAACACAACCTAAATTGGGACATTGCATGTAAAATGATAACTTAGGTTCTTCCAACCCTTGGGCATAGGTGAAGGTCAAATTTACCTATGGAACTTGGCTGGCTACCATAGTGTTCCAACTAACCGTTACCTATTGTCTGAGTCAACCTCTCCTTGATCGAGTTTGGTTGATTAGATGAGAAAACATCAAGCGAATCATGTCACTCATTTCCTTTTTCTTTTCATCACTACCATGATCGGGATCATGATACTAATCGAGGTTTAATGTTGGCCAACATTAAACAACAAGAAAAACGAAGAAAAATGAATAGTACATGTAAATACCCAATTCAAGAGGTGCAAATAATCAGGGTTATTATGCTAGCTACACATGGTTCCCATAATATCCAAGTTGTGGGGGTTTAGCTACTCATAGATTGGTAAACAACACAAACAATGAATGAAATAAACATAGTTGTGAAATTACCTAAGAATAATAGAGAACAATAAACCAACTTGAGTTTGGATTCACAAGCTTGGAAGATGAAGTTGAATTATAAGTGATTCCAATCCCCAAATTGAGTCTTCAAGATAAAACCCTAGTTTTCTACTCTAGACCATAAAGATTCTCTCTACAAAATATTCTCTATTATGTGAAATCTAATTCTTCTCTACTAAAAACCCTAACTTATACTATTTATACAATTTACAAAAAGGTCCTTAAAATAAATTAGAAAAACTGGTCGATAGCAGTTACGACTCGTAGGTAAGAATCATTGGGTGACCTACGAGTTGTAATTAGGCTTTTGTAGTCAGCACTTGACATTTTGTCTCGTAGTCCATGCTTGCAGTTCTTGGTCCAATTTTAATCAACAATGTTAATCTCCATGAGGTCCTCTTCTACAAGACACAGTCCTCACTACGACTCATACCTAGGGCTCATATACTTGAATTTAATTTCTCTGATTTTGATTTTGGTAATTGTTAATCACTACGATCATCCCCTACCACTCATAGCATTGGCTACGAAACGTAGTGGGTCTCGTAGGTCCTTAAATTCAACAAAATCTGCTACTTTTCCAAAAGATTAAGCCAACCTGTATTATTTGCAAAAATAAACACAAAAAACACATAAAAACCATAAAAATTCGAATTGAGAACACACAAAATCCATTGTTTTAGGCACCAAATGTGTTGTATTTTGACAGCACATCATCCCTAGAATCTACCGTAGAATCTGCCGATCTAGTTCTCCTAATCCATTTTTGTTTTGTATATTTAAAACTATAAATAGGTTTTAAGATTATTTTTCATAAGAAATGTTACATAAAAGTAGAGAACAATGGAGAGCTTGAGAGAAATACTTGTAAAATTTTATTTTGTCTTTTAATTTCCATCTTGTGATTCATGGTGAAGAGTTTGGATTCGTGCTTAATTCTCTTTTGTAAATTCCGATTATGTTATTCAAATTCATAACTTTTGCATCTACACTGATCATGAGTAGCTAAATCCACAACCAGGGTTATGAGAACCATGAAGAACTAATAAGGTAAAATTTGATAATTCGTAATTCCTAAAAAGTATACATGCATGTATTAATTAATTCTCTTTAGTTTGAATGCTTTCTAATGGAGACAAATATTAGAACTCTCCTAGTGTTATTGATTGGATCAAGGTAGTAATGAATAAGAAAAGAGATTAATCAACTGGATTTGATTGATGTTTCTCATCTAATCAACCGAACTGGGCCAAAGGGAGATTGTACTGAAACAATAGGTAATGGTAATGTCACACTGCGGGGATGGACCCAATCAAATAGTGAAATTCGCCTCTCGCCTAAGCCAAAGGGTTTAATTAACTTAACTTATTGTTCTATGTGCCACACACTGAAAAAGAATTCGATTATCTTGTAATACTGAGTTAGGAAATCATGTGGAACACAATACCCTATTTACTCTTCATACTGACTTAACACTTGTATTAGTCTAGAATTACCTTTCATAGTTGTTAGAACCCTTCCCCCTCCCCGGGGAGATAAGCAAATTAATCAACCCAAATTATGTTGAATTCTTCTATGTCTAACATATTCCCTGTGGAATCGACTATAATCACGTTTAGGTTATATATCTTAGCAATGACCACTTTAGCCTAAAAAAAAAGGTGTATCTTAGGCGACATCAAGATTTTGGCGCTTTTGCTAGGGAATACGGCTAGACTTATTTAATCTAAGTAATTTGGTAATTAATCCTTATTTCCCTCATTTTACTTTTTTTTGTTGTTTTTGTTCTATTTCAGGGTATAGGTTTAGTGTATGCCCAGTATACTACGTTAAGGCATTCCCTTGACTCTGTTTGACCTAAAGATCTAGAGAAGACTAAGAAGGATGTCCCAAGATAATGCAAATAACATGGTGAATGCTGCTCTGAACTAAAATGAGAATGAGAATACGAATAATAAAAACCCACCTCCTCTTGAGGACATTGATCCACAACCATAGAACATCAATGCCGAAGCTTATTAGTGGAACCAATATTGGCTAAACCCAATGGCTATGGATGTTACAAGAGCCATTGTGTTACTACCACTACCGAATGACAAAAAGTTTGTAGTTTTGAGTGGGTTGCTTCAAATGCTACAAAACTATGTGTTGTTTCCAGGCCTGCCATCAGAGGATCTACATAGTCATCTACCCAATGTTGGCTTTGTCTTAAAGAGTGTAATGGGAACAAAAAATCTATCCATGGATGCTGTGAGACTTCGTGTCTTCCTATTATCTCTGACAGGCAATGCAACGCTATGGCTATCCAAACTCCCACATAGTTTGATCACTACTTGGGCTGGGTAGCAGAACGCCTTTTCTGAAATGTACTTCCCGATATTGAAGAAGCTCAAGTTGAGAGACCAAATCAACAACTTTGAGCAACTTCTTGGTGACTTGATCAGTACTACATGGGAGCAATTCACAAAGTTCTTGAGGAGTGTTCCTAACCACATAATTGTCAATGATGTTTTAGTGGAGATCTTTTACTGTGCCATGGATGAGAATAATCAGGCACGTGCTGTTACCATCGTTGGGGCCATGTTTTTAGATCAACCATTTGCAAGGATTGATGAGAAGTTGGAAAATATGGACAAGACGAATCATACATGGGAGCAAAGAGATGGATCATCTATCAAAAGTTTGTGCATTGTCAGTATTAGTTCGGAGCAAGCTAAAATAAATGAGGAAATAATGCAAGAGCTTTCCTGGGTTTGTATCGGCATAAAGGTTATGAAGAAGCAAAATCAAGACCAAGTCATTAAAATCATTCATTAGCCTCCGCGAGAACCCATATATGAGGAACCCTACTATGAGAAGGATACTTGCTTCATTACTGATCAGACGGGGCACTTTTAGACCAAATCCCAAGGGTCCAATAAGGATTGTTGGTGCAAAGGTCAAGGAAACCAAGGTCAGAACTATAACAGAGATGATGCATTCAAATACAATAGTGGAGGTTACTATGACAGGAATAAGGGCCAAGACAGAGATGCAGATTGGGGTCACAAAGATGGCTACATAAATGGTCCTTATATGCCATCCACAATAGTGAGACCAGTGCTACTAGCTTCGCAGTTGAGGAGATGTTTGACCATCTATTGAAAAGGATGAGACAAAGGATGAGACCTTAAGGGGGATGAAATCTGACATCTACAACATAAGTCAGAAAATTGAGTCTCATTCTTTTGATATCAAAAAACTTGAGCAACAGTTTGGTCAAGTTTCAACTCAACTCAACCAGCGTCAGATTTACTCTGCCTAGTAATATAGTTCAGAACCCAATGAATGAAGGGCAGTTCTTAGCGATTACTACTCATGGTGGAAAGAGTACCATTAGTCCTCTTATGCTAGTAGATTATAATGATGTTTGAGAGGAGGTAGTTGAGGTTAAGGATGCTGATACAAGAAAGGATTGTGTCAAGGATGGGGGTAGTGATATGGCAGAGGTGCCACAAAAGCTGAAGCGCATTGCTAGATCTCCTCCTCTCTTCCCACAAAATATCAAAAAGAAGGAGGTGGAAGGAAAGTTCTAGAAAATTCTCCCCATAATTAAACAACTCTCCATCAACATCCCTCTCTTTAAGGCATTGGAGAAGATGTTAGGGTATGCAAAATTTATGAAGGACCTGGTTACAAGGAAACAAACTGTGAGTCAGGAGCTCTTACAATAGCTTCAACATCATAGTAGGATTGCTACAAGTCCTTGGTGCAAAAGTGAGATGATCCTGATGCTTACAACATACCTTGCACTATTGTAGATAGTAGTTAATAAGGGAATTATGTGATCTTGGTGCCAGCATAAATCTAATGCCCCTTGCGATCTTCAAGAAGCTAGGACTAGGAGTCGCCACTCTGAGGAGTATGCGGTTGTTGATGGTTGATGGCACAGTAAAGAAGCCTGTGGGGATACTTTACGACATGCTTTTCAAAGTTAAGAAATTAATATTCCCAGCAGACTGATATCCTAGATTGCGAAGTCAACTTCGAAGTCTTAATCATCTTTGCAACACTCTTCTTAGCCATTTGTTGAGAAATAGTGGATATGAAAGCTGGCCAACTTAGGTTTAGAATGAATGACGAAGAGGTTGTCTTCAATATCTTTCAGTCAATAAAGAGGCAAGACGACTTGAAGAAAAATGTTTGGGTACTTGGTGAAGTCTGAGTAACCAAGTTGTCCAAGTTGTGTCGCGACAATAAATGAGGCGCAACTTGGGAGGTAACCCGAGATATTTGATGTAATATTGTTATTGTATTTTGTTTTTAGCTTTTAGACTTGTAGGTAGTTTAATTTTTGCATTTGGGTTGTAATTGTGGACATTGGATTGGTTGCATATAGGGTAATAATGTGTTCTATGAAGAATGTGCAGGTTCATGATTAAGTTAGCCATCCTTGGTTGAACAGACACCAAGAAGTACTTTTATGACTGGTTCTACGAGTCATATGTAAATCTATAACCCGTACACTATCTCATAGAACACTTCTAGTGAGCAACAAGTTGTGCACTCCCATTGATAAGCAAAACTTTATGGCTCATATATAAAACTACAGGCCGTGAATAGGGCTTGTGGATACTAGGTATGTTTTTTGTCTATTGGCTAAACATGGAGGTTTCTATGACCATTCAATGAGTTGTACCCTATTTTATGATTCGTAGACAGGTCTGTGAAACCTATTCCCCAAACTTAGGATTAAGGCATTCTCCAATACTATGATTTATGGGCCGTGAAATCCTCTACGACTCATAATTATGGTTTCGTAGAGTTTGAGCCCATTAGTTTCAAAACGACCTAGTCAACATATAAATAGAGTGGTCAAAATATTTTGATCCTATTCATCCCTAAAATTACAAATTGAACCTGACAATCCCAACCCTTGTCACTCCAACGACTAACGATCGGCCACTAACTTTTTTCTAGCTAACATTTTGGCAGCCTTTCGGCAACCCTAGGCCTCTACTTCATTGTTTACTCCTTTAATTTTTACCTCTTAGGCATTCAATTTGGTAAGCTTTTTGACCTAAAAGCTCTTTTGATTACCAAAATTATGTGATTAAGTTGAAATTGATTAATGAGTATGGTAATCCGATGAATGAACCCGTGTGTGCCATTGTTGTTCTTAAAATCGAATTATGAATTATAGGTGCCAATGTTTGAATATGTGTAAAAGACAAAATTTGTGTGTATGGCCTTGTATTTATGTTTGAATGATGTGTTCGAAAGTCGTGTGGTCACATATCGTTTGAATTGAATTAACTATGTGCATGAAAATTCATTATGTGATGACATATATGGGTAATCTGATGCTAATTTATTCAAACAGGGTCGATTGGCTTGGAAAAACATGTAAAATGATATTCGATGGGGTTTGTCAAATGATTTGCATATGGGGTGTTTGGTGTTTGATAAAATTCATTTGGGTGTGTGTGTACTTCTTCGATGCTGAAATTTTTGTTAAAAATGTCATATGAGGTGCATGTTGATAGACTTAGAAACTCAAGTTATTTGGTTTTTCAATCTATGAGGGTATTTTATTGCATATGGAAACTTCCATGAGCCATAGTTTCTCCTCATATGAAAATCTAGAGACTCAAAGTTTCTGAGAACCTATCAAACAAGACCTTCTACGAGTCGTAGACTATTCTATGACTCGTAGACATAGACAAGTCTCTAGATCCTTGGCTAAAAAAAATTTGAACAGAGGAACACTTTTACAACTCAGTCGATGACTTATAGATTCTTCTATGTGTTGTACGTGGTCTCATAGATGCCATTGCAGCAAGTAAAATTTCTGACCACTAATTTTATGAAGGCCTCTACGACTCATAGTTTCTACTACAACTTGTAGAATTGCCTTCGTAAACCCTTCTGTGACCAAGTCTAATTTGAATTTTCTTTTCATTTTCAACTTGTGGGGCTAGTCATGTTTGCCAAATGTCAGTATTTCAGGTACTATAGCCCCTAAGACAAGACGCGATTTCAAAGGAGGCTTAGGGATCAGACATCGGGGGAGCAGGATACCTCCAAGACTGGTGGATTATCTGAGAAGCTCAGCGTATGACCTGACCTGGATGCTAATAGGCCACAGACACGGGATTCCGGCAGACTTGCACAGGCCCAGACCTAGGCTATTATTGTTCGCACTCCCCAGTTTGACAAGGGAGGCAACAAAAATGGAAGCTCAATACAAATGACTTTGTTCAGAGAGACGTGAGAGTCAAAGTTGGGATTCAGAGATAAGTTAGAGACAAAGTCCTTCGGAATACCACCATCGGCATTATCATAACAACCAGATGCTCTATCTAGCTGGTGGTGTATTGAGGGCATGCAGGATATTTACACAAAAGGCATGTAGAGGAATGAGTATGACAAACCAGGATGCTTTATTTTTGGGTAGCCTCTAATCATCACCTCTGGATTAGGTAATATCCTTGGTCTCTAGGACACTATTAGTACATATGGGGTCTAGCAGCTAGCCAAAGGACTAGGGAAGTACTCCCAGACCATGATTCAGGAGTTCTACGCATCCTGTACTACCACAGTACTCAGCACTCTTCCCAAGGGGAAGAAGCCCTTTTCTCATCCTAGGATGACACACACTAAAGTGAGGGGCTGATAGATGGATATTTTAGAGACTACATCCTTTGTATGTTGTTTGGGACTAAGTTCCTAGACCCCAGATCCACATCAGAGTATGACCGCAGGTTGGGGCAAACCAGGGACAATTCCCTAATGAGAGACCAGAGCTATAGAGCTAGCTTGATGACATGGGTGGCAGCGGATATTCCTAAGTAGGGTGTGACTCTATGCGTAGCCACTTCTTCTGAGGACATCATGAAGGCCTCCCTTAGTTTCCCACCAAAATTTTTGTAGGTTGTTGTGAGGACATGATCTGACTAACACTTTTAGATAACACCTTGATGTCAGACTGTGCCATTCTGGTTGTCAGTATGTTGGCTGGCTATGAGATTGATTGGGCCAGCCTCATTGCAGAACAAATTCAGGAGGCAACCTTGAGGAGGTCTACCTCCATCCCCTTTCTTTGAGGAGGCAGAATCTATTTAGAGTTAGGTGTGAAGAGTCTATATAACCTGGACTAATTGATTAAGGTCCAACGCACTCTGGATGCCAGCCCGATCAAGGGTGAGGATAATCGTATGGCACTTCGGTAGCACTACACTACTAGCTTAGATGCCCGAGATGTTAGTAACAAATCCACCTTGCGAGACTCCACCCACAACCATTATTGCTACTACTGAGGTAAGGCCCCCAAAAATTGAGATAGATGTGAAGAGGGGGCCCACTACTATTACTCCTACCTTACTAGCCATCCCTACATAGACAACACCCCCATCGGCATGGACTATATGTTAGTGGCGTCCATACAAGCCATGGTGCAGTGACTGGACCACATTAAATCCTAGTTGACTATGTTACTTAAGTAGATTAGGCCTTGGTTCTGCTAGGCTATTACGGAGCTCGAGGGACGTATACAGGATTCACAGTCACTATTATTCAGGATCGACTTACAACCGTGGAAGCTCACATCATTTATTTTGAGTTGCGAGTCCAACAGAGCCTAAGCATAGCATGACCAGCAAATATGACAGCCTTATAGATGGAGATCCAGCAGATCCAGGCCAATATGATAGTAGCTTTGGCCGTAATGGTGGCATTTCGGCTGACTGAGCCCCCAGTGCTGGTGGTAGACTTGTTTGCTCCTAAGGAGACTCTTACAACCTTCCCATGGGAAAAGGCCCCATCCTAATAAAGATCAAGATGCAGTGAGGTTGTATACGGGGCTAATAGAGGAGGAGGAGCTAGAGCTTGTTGTGATGCGATCGAGGCAGGATAAGGAGTTGAGGCAGGCTCGAGAGCTTAAGAGAGTGAGAAGTGCTGATGAAACGACCCTAAAAGGTGCTAAAAATGTTCCTCGAAAGTACCTGCAATCATAATTTTCATATATATCAAAATCAATGCATGATATCTAAAATTCAATTTCATATTTGTGCTTAGGGGGAAAAATTGAATGGGAAATAGGTATAACCCCGATTTTAGAGAAACTATATCAAAATTTGATTTTTCAAAAATGATGAATTCCAGAGATGATCCACTCCCCTAGTGCGATGCAGCTACGGTGTGGGCTGATGTTATTTTTTCTCCTGCTTCCTGTTTCTATCTAAGGCCTTAGGGTTTTGGGCCTAAGTCTTTCCATGTGTAAAAACTCCTATACAGTCATTTTTCAATCCCATATCATACAAGACATTCCCTAAAACACTCTCTAACACTTAGACAAATATTTCACCTAAACTTCTAGTGTCGCAATCTCATTACGGATCTAAGGATTTCATTATAACTCCAAGTTTTCAATTAAATCTTCATCAAGGAAATCTCCAAAGTTGAGCTATGTCGATTTCAATCATTGGTTCCTTTCATCCGTAGTGCCCAACCTTCCTTTTTACAAAAATAACATGTTTCTAAGTGGATTTACTTATGAGTCTTGCTTATTATGGATTTGGTTATAAACTTTGTTGGCGTTTCATAAAATTGTGATTGTTTAAGCATGTTTTGAGCCATGAATCTATTTCCATTATGTAATCTTATGAGGGATTTTGATGTAGCATGCATAAGGTTATTACCAAGTGTTAGTGGGTGGTTTTACATTGGTTTTTCTCATATGATTCACTCTTGAATTGCATGATTTTGCACTAGCATTACACACTTGCTAAGTGTTTGATAAAATGTCCGGTTAAGATTTCTTAAGCCATTGAAAGTCTATTGCATGGCTTATTAGTTAAGTGACTTTATGATGATGAAAGGAGTGTATGTATGTGTTGATTTCATGAAAAGTATCTATAGTATTATAAGTTGACCACACCTAGTTGAGAAGGTGTTATACCTCAACCACTATGATGGGGGGTGGTATGCGCATCTACCAATTAGGGGGCATATTCCCTAATCAATTTGATGGGGGGTGGTCATGCTCATCTACCAATTGGGGGGTATATTCACTCAATCACTTTGATGGGGGCTGGTAATGCTCTTCTACTAATTGAGGGGTAAATTTCTTAATCACTTCCCAAGTGGTGGTCATTTCTTGGATTCAAGTATTAGTTTGCCTGGTCTATAATGATGGTCTCTTCCTACATATGTAATATGCTCTGTAAATGCATGTTGTACTTCAAGCATCATTCATACATGCCATATTGTTACTATGCTTATCCATTACCTACATTTATGCATTTTGCTGGTATTGCCAATCTGTTGTTGCATTACATCCTACATACTTAGTACATTCCAACGTACTAATGCCTACTCTATGCCTACATGATGTCACCATGTAGGAACCGGAGCTCGACTTGACCATCTTCTTCCTCCACGTGGCTAGTGCTATCTTCAAAGAAAGTTTGGTGAATCCTCTACTCCGAGCATGATATCTCTGCTCTTATGTTATGCAAAAACTCTCTTTCCTTTATTGTATGGTTTTGACTATGAGGGTGAGCCCGGAAAGTTGTCTTGGGCCCCGCTCAATTTTAAGTTTAGCGGTGTTGTTAGACTAGTTATGTAATAATGCTTTGAGATTGACTCTTGTAAGTTTTTGACCTATGAAAGACTCCTTTAGCCCCTTTATCCTTATTTTATGTCCTCTTGTTGTTGTTTAATTGCTTCCGCGACTAAGGATGTATAATGATATGCTAAGAGGCTTGTTTAGGGTCTGTTCGGGTTCTGCATTCACCGTGTCACGTCTACGCTCTAGTTTTGGGTCATTACAAAGATGGTATCAGAACACTAGGTTGTTAATGGTCCTCGATATCCAACACACCACATCGATTAGAGTCTTATTCATGGTTGAGAAGTGCACCACGACTATAAGTAAAAGGCGATGAGACGTCTTAGGAAATGTTTCCCTTCTTCATGGTATATATCATGCTATAGAGGTTAGGTAAAGCTTTCCCTCTAATAAATTCTCTTTGCCATTATAGATCATGCCTAATACAAGAGGAAGAAGAGCCCGTGCACCCGAGGAACAATCGGGTCCACTCGCTCCTCAAGCTCCTCAAGATGGGGGAGTGGCTCATGAGTAGTTTCGGGATGTTATCAACATAATATACCATGCCACAACCAATTAAATCATTCCAAAGGCCCAAGCCTCTCATGCTTCTACACTGGCTTCAAGGATGAGAGACTTCACTAGAATGAGCCCGCTGGAGTTCTATCAATCTAAAGTGGATGAGGAACCTCAAGAATTTATTAATGAGTTGTGCAAAGTATAGGATATTATGGGGGTTAGATCATAGGAGAAGGAGAATTTGGCAGCTTGCCTACTCAAGGGGGTGGCTCAAATATGGTATATCCCATGGAAAACGGAGAAGGGGAACGACAATGTGATTCTTTGGGAGGTGTTTAAGGCGACATTTCTCAAATGGGTCTTCCCTCTTGAGCTTAGGGAGGAAAAATGATGGAGTTCATGAATTTAAAGGAAGGATATATGAGTGTAATGGAGCATGCCCTGAAATTCAACAGACTCTCCAAATATGCTCCACAATTGGTTGCCGACCTGAGGTCTATAATGAACAAATTTGTGATAGGGGTATCCGATTTGGTAAATGAGAAGTGTCTTGCTGCTATGTTGATAAATGACATGGATTTGTCCCCCTTTGAGGCATATTCCAAACAAATGGAGAGGGAGAAGCTTAGAAAAAGGAGAAATGGTGAGGCCAAGAGGGCCCATTTTGAGGGTTGATTCCAAAGTACCAAGGATAGCCGGTTTCATCAAGGATAATGGTCTTCTCATGCTCCTAATAGGAGGTTTGCCAATGACAACCTAAGAGTCCACGGTGATGATGGAGTGGTGCCTAGTGCTATGTGTCTAATGTGTAGTAAGGGCCATAGTGGCCCATGTTTGAAGGACACCAATGCTTGTTTTGGTTATGGTATAGTGGGACATAAGGTGATGGATTTCCCTCATAATCGGAACAAGGGTAGGGATGTTTGTCCACAAGGTGCAAATGCGATCACTAAGAGAAGAAGTGGCCAACAAGGTAGTGCCCCAAGGCACAATTGGTTCTATGCTCTCCAAGGGAGATAAGGGGTAGATGAAGTGCCCAATGTCATCACCAGTATGTTAAAATTCTTTGATTTTGATGTGTATGCATTGATAGACTCGAGTGCCACTCTTTCTTTTGTTACTCCTTTTGTTGCCAAAAAGTTTCACGTTGAACCCAAGTTGTTGTGTGAGACATGTGAAGTGCATACTTCCGTTGGTGTGTCTACTGTTGCTAGAAAAGTCTATAAAATTGTTCTATTAGTATTTTGTAAAAAATATTGCCTTGTGATTTTGTTGAATTGGAAATGGTGGATTTTGATATCATTCTTAGGATGGATTAGGTTCATGCATAATATGCTTCTATTTATTGTAGAACCTATAGGGTCAAATTCCAATTCCTAAATGAACCTGTTCTTGAGTGGGAGAATCGTGATGTGGTGGTTAAGGGTAGATTCATTACTTGCAGTAAAGCCCATAAGTCGATTTCTAAGTGGTGTCTCTATTATCTTGTGAGGGTTAGGGGTATTGAGTCCAAGGTCCTTCCTATAGAGTCAATTTTAATGGTTAATGTGTTTATTGATGTCTTCCCTAATGATCTTCCCAGTATTCCTCCTGAAAGGGAAATAGACTTTGGTATAGACCTCCTTACCGTTACTCAACCCATTTCTATTCCCTCTTACCTATGACCTCGGCGGAATTAAAGGTGTTGAAGGAGCGATTGAGTGATTTGTTGGAGAAGGGTTTATTAGGCCTAGCCATTCACCTTGTGGTGCACAAGTATTATTTGTGAAGAAGAAAAATGGGTCTCTTAGAATGTGCATTGATTACCGGCAATTTAATAGGGTCACCATAAAGAATAAGTACCCTTTACCCAAGATTGATGGCCTATTTGACCAACATCAAGGGGCTAGTCATTTCTCTAAGATTGATTTTCTATCCAGGTATCATCACGTGAATGCGAGTGTGACATTCCCAAGACGGCCTTTTGGACTAGGCATGGACATTATTAGCTTGTGGTTATGTCTTTTGGGTTGACCAATGCACTAGCTATCTTCATGGATCTTATGAATAGGGTCTGTAAACCCTACCTTGATTTATTTGTGGTGGTTTTCATTGATGATATTTTTATCCATTCCCATAATGAGGAGGAGAAAGTGAGTCATTTCAGGGTGGTGCTATAAATATTGAGGGAAGAGAAGTTGTATGTTAAGTATGAGAAGTGTGAGTTTTGGTTGCAAGAGGTTGCCTTTCTAGGTCATGGCATGTAGGGGGATAGTATTAAGGTGGACCCTAAAAAGACAGAAGTGAATAGCAATTGGCCCAGACCTTTGACTCCATCAGATATTAGAATCTTCTCGGGCTTAGTGGGTTATTATCATAGGTTTGTGAAGGGGTTCTCTTCTATTGCTTCTCCTATGACTAAGTTGACTCAAAGGAAGGAAAAATTTTTGTGGACCAATGAGTGTGAAAGGAGTTTTCAAACCTTGAAGGATAATCTTGTCTCCGCTGCTATCTTGTCACTACCGGAAGGGTTAGAAGGGTTAGTTGTGTATTATGATGCCTCAAGAATTGGTTTGGGTTGTGTATTGATGCAAAATCACAAGGTGATAGCCTATGCCTCTAGAAAACTTAAGGTGCATGAAAAGAATTATCTTAGCCATGATCTTAAATTGGCTGTAGTGGTATTTACTTTGAAAAATTGGTGTCAATTTTGTATGGAGTGCATGTTAATGTGTTTACTGATTGTAAGAGCCTCCAATATGTGTTCACTCAACAAATATCTTAACTTGAGGCAACGAAGGTGGTCAGAGCTTCTTAAGGATTATGATATAAGTGTGCATTATCACCACGGTAAGGGTAATGTTGTGGCTAATGCTTTGAGTATAGTGTCATGGGTAGCTTAGAACATGTTGGTGATGGTGGCAAAGAGGTGGCTAGAGAGGTCCATTAGTTGGCTAGATTGGGGGTTAGGTTGGAACAAGTTGACAATGGTGGTGTAGTGGTAGTTGACGGTTTTAAATCTTCATTGGTTGAGGAGGTGAAGGAAAAGCAAGATCTTGACCCCGCCTTGTTAGAGTTGAAGGCCTTTATGAGGGATAGTAAGGTGGAGGTTTTCTCCCAATGGAGAAATGGTGCCGTTAGGTACTAAGGTAGGTAGGTTGTGTGTGCCTTGTGTTGATGGCTTGATAGATACAATTCTTGATGAGGCTCATCTAGTTTTTACCAAGATGTATAAAGATTTGAGGGAAGTGTTTTGGTTGAGAGGTATGAAGAGAGACATTGCTATGTTTATACCCAGTTATCATAATTGCGAACAAGTGAAAGCCGAACACCAAAGGCCGAGTGTCCTAGCCCAATACATAGAGATTCCTACTTGAAAATGGGAGGAGACCAACATGGATTTTTTGGTTGAGTTGCCTAAAACTAGAAAGCATTTTGATTCTATTTGGGTTGTGGTTGATAGAATGACAAGTCGGCTCATTCCCTACAAGTTAAGACTACTTATGGTGCAGAAGATTATGCTAGATTATACATTCATGAGTTTGTTAGATTGCATGGAGTGCCCTTGTCTGTCATTTCGGATGATGGTGCTCAATTCACTTCTCACTTTTGGAGGTTCTTCCAAAGAGGACTTGGTATCAAATGGATGGCCAAGTTGAGGAACTAGTGAAACTCTTGAGGATATGCTTAGAGATTGTGCTTTGGAGTTTAAAGGTAGTTGAGATGATCATCTTCCATTAATTGAGTTTGCTTATAAGAACAACTATCATGCAAGCATTGGTATGGCTCCTTTGGAGGTCCCTTACGGTAAACATTTTAGATCACTGGTTGGGTGATTTGAAGTGGGAGGGATGGTTTTGTTGGGTCCGAATTTTGTTATGGAGGCCTTAGAGAAAGTGAGATTGATAAGAGAGAGGTTGAAAACAACCCAAAGTCGTCAAAAGTCCTATGTCAATGTGAGGAGAAGCAATATTGAATTTAAGGTTTGTGATTGGGTCTATTTGAAGGTTTCGCCCATGAAGGGTGTGGTTCATTTTGGTAAAAAGTTAAATTGAGTCCAAGATTTGTGTATCCTTATAAGGTGTTGAGTAAGATTGGTAAGGAGGCCTACAAGTTAGAGTTGCCTAGTGAAATGGACTTGGTTCATCCGGTCTTCCATATGTCTATGTTGAGGAAGTGTATGGGTCACCCATATACTATTGTGCCATAGGATGTTGTGGGTGTTGTTGAATACAACTTGACTTATGAAGAGGTTCTGGTAGAATCAACAAGTTGAAAATGCCACATGGGAAGCCAAAGCGGAAATGGAAAAGCGATATCCCTAGCTCTTCCATTCTACTCAAGCCTAAGGTACTAATCTAAGTCCCCTACAAGATTTCAGTCTTAAGTTTCATCTCTCATGTCATTTGCATACATTTATGTTTAAGTTCACAAGTTCATGGTGATTTTGACACTTATGTTGAGATTTTTGAAATGATATTTAAGTGCATTGTTGCATTCTTGGGTGGGCTAAAATTATCTTTCTTATTTCTCTTATATATGTTTCTTTGACATTCGGGAATGAATGTTCCCAAGGGGGAGATATTGAAACGACCCCAAAAAGTGCTTGAAAAAGTGCCTTAGAAGTGCCCATAATCAAAATTTTCGTATATCGCAAAATCCATTCATGATATCTAAAATTCGACATCATATTCATGATCACAGGGAACAATTGAGTGAGGAATTGGTATAACCCCCAATTTTAGAGCAACCATATCAAAATTTGATTTTCCAAAAATGATGAATTCCAGATATGATCCACGCCTCTGGCGTGACGCGGCTAGGGCGCGGACCTGTGTTAGACTTTCTCCAGTTTCCTATTTCGATCCAAGTGTTTGGGTGCTGGGCCTAAGCCTTTCCAGATATAAAAACACTTCTACTTAGTCATTTTTCAATCCCATCTCATACAAGACATTCTCCAAAAACATCTCTAACATTTAGAAAAATATTTCACCCAAAATTCAAGTGTCCCAATCTCCTTCTGGATCTAAGAATTTCATTCAAACTTCAAGTTCTCAATAATATTTTCATCAAGGAAATCTCTGAAGTTAAGGTATATAGGTTTCAACAATTGAGTCCTTTCACCCATGGTGCCCAACCTTCTTTTTTACATAAATTGTAGGTTTTAAGTTGATTTACTTATGGGTTTTACTTATTATGAATTTGGTTAAAAACTATGTTAGGCTGTATACAATTGTGACTGATTAAGCATGTTTTTAGCAATAAATCTATGATCTATTATGTTATTTTATGAGGGGTTTTGATGTAGCTTCCATGAGGGTATCAACAATTGTTAGTAGGTGGTATTACATTAGTTTTTTACATATGATTTCACTCTTGAATTTCATGACATTGTACTACCATTACACATCCACCAAGTGTTTGACAAAATGTCCGGTTATGGTTTCTTGAGATATGAAGGTCTATTACATGGCTTATGAGTCAAGTAACTTTATGATGGTGAAATGAATGTATGTATGTGTTGATTTCATGAAAAGTATCTCTAGTGTTGTAAGTTAACCACACCTAGTTAATGAGGTGTTATGCCTCAACCACGATGATGGGGGATGGTAAGCCTATCTACCAATTAGGGGGTATATTCCCTAATCACTTTGATGGGGGGTGGTCATTCTCATCTACTAAGGGGGTTACATTCACTCAAAAACTTTGATGGGGGTTGGTCATGGTCATCTGCAAATTGAGGGGTAAATTTCTCAATAACTTCCCAAGGGGTGGTAATTCATTGGATTCTAATTACTAGTTTGCTTGGTCTATAATGATGGTCTCTTCCTTCATATGTAATATGTTCTATATAAGCATGTTTTACTTCAAGCATCATTGATGCATGCCATATTGTTACTATGCCCGTCCATTGCCTATATTTACGCATTTTGCTTATGTTGCCAATCTATTGTTGCATTGTATCCTACATAATTAGTAAATTTCAACGTACTATAGTTTACTCTATGCCTACACGATTTTACCATGTAGGAATCAGAGCTCCACTTTACCATCTTCCTCCTCCACGTGCCTAGTACTATCTTTGAATCAAGTTAGGTGACTCCTCAAATCCAAGGATGATATATTTGATCTTATGTTATGTAAAGAGTCTCTTTCTTTTATTGTATGTTTTTTACTATGAGGGTGAGCTTAGAGAGTTGTCTTGGCCCTTGGTAAATCCAAAGTTAGACAGGTTATGTAATGATGCTTTGGGATTGACTCTCCTTACTCTTGTATGTTTCTAAGCTTTGAAAGACTCCCTTAGCCACTTTATCCTTATTTTATGTACTCTTGTTGTTGTTTAATTGCGTCCGCAACCATGGAAGAGTAATGATTTGCTAAGAGGCTTGTTTGGGGTCCCTTCGGGTTCCCCATTCGCTGTGCCATGTCTAGGTCTTATGCTCGGGTCATGACAGCTGGCCTATCCGTATAAAGTAGGATTTGCACTCCCTAAAAGTGGGTTTTCAAAGAGAACATTAAAATCTACACTAAAACCCTAAAGTAATCTTGAGAGAATATTCAAAGGTAATATTCAATGTTTCAAGTTTGGTATCCCTTAATATAAACCCTAACATAAAGATATATAGTGTTTACAAATTTGACCCCTAAAAAATAAACATGAATAACAACTAGTAGCAGGTATGACTCGTAGAGTGACCTACGAGTCATAATCAGGGTGTCGTATCAGGCACTTGGCATTTTGGACTTGACTGTTACGACCCATTGGTACGAGTCATTGCTTGAGCTATGACTCATATACTCTTCTTATAGTCTAGGCCTTTAGTTTTTGGTCCAAAGTCATGGCTCTCTATTACTTGCTATGTGTCCACTTATACGAGCAGTAGTAAGACCTTCGACTCCTACGATGGCCTCGCAGGGTTGACCTCTACTAAGCATATTTTCTGATTTTTGCTCTCTATTTCTTGCTATGAGATCACACTACGACTCGTAGGTGAACATGTATGTCCTATACTTCAGCAAAAATCTACAATTTCCTTCAAAATCATGCCAACCTACCTTTTCTGTAGCAACAACACCAAAAACACATAAAAACCATAAAAAGCCACACTAAGAACTCACAAAATCCCTTGTTTTAGACATCAAATGTGTTGTATTTTGACAACACATCAACACCCTCAGCTTAGAATTGTAGTTTGTCCTCAAGCGATGGCTCAATCTTAGTAGACAATGAGAAACACAAAGCAGTTATACTAATGTTATATACATCATTTACTCTAATTCAGGTACCCAAATTTCATTTTCAAAACAAGATTGCAAAGCTACAAAGCAAAACAAAAGCACAAAAATATATCTGGAAACCCATCTATGATAAGCGAAGGAGGATCAACCATCCATAATCACTAGTATACTCATATGCTACTCGAGTAGTTTAAATGGCTTCACAAAAATGAAGTCCCTCTTATTCACTCAAAAAGCATTTAGAATTCAGGGACTGTGGAAGCATTCTCACTCTCACAAATGAAATTCATGCAAAATGACTAACACCATAGGCTCACCTCTGTACTCAATTTTCGGATTGGTGACAAAGTGGATTTGGGTCACTTTAGGACTTAATGGCTTGTAACATAGGCTCAAAGGGCTTTGGTATGGCATTTTAGGCTAGTAACTAAAAGCTATCCTTGAACCATGTTTACCAACACTTTTACCTTCATCACCCAAACATTTTCACTAAATCCACCCTTATTCTACTATTTTCAAGCTTTACCCGGGTGTTTTCATTCTCTTTTTCAGTTTTGCCTTATTTTTGGACACATTTTGCTATTTTCTTCAATTCAATGCACTCTTATTTTCTTTTTCCTTCCCAAGCTCATGGATTTTCATTTCTTTATTTGTTTCCCAACTAACCACCTCATTTTCAATCCTTTACCAGAATAAAGGCCACCTCAACTAAGGGTTTCAGCCTGCGGTGAAGTACATAATATCTAGTACCTAAACTAGGGCCACCATTTGTAGCCACTCTCAACTTAGGATCAGTCAAGGTTCACATGTTCAAGGATAGACCAGAGCCAATATCAAGTTAGTTTATCAAACAAGGCTAAGCTAGCTAGGTGTCAAGAAAGAATAAGTGCATCTGAGGCTAAAACATTTGCAACAAAGGGTTGACTAACACATTTGCTAGGTCATTTAGGCAAGAGTGGGCTTACTAAAAGAACAAATGCCTAAAATTCCTTCCCAATCAACCACATTACCAAACCAATCTTAGAGTAACAAGGCAAGTTCTGACTCCAAAAATGATATATGAATGCAGCAAAAATCAGCTCGCAACAGACATGGCATTGCACACACAATCAAGTATAGACTCACAGGTCGTGCTTCTAGCCTCAACTTACCTTTACATTATCAGAACAAACATCACCAGATAATTAAAATTCATTATTTCATCAATATATAACAATCTCAAAAAGTTTGGGGGTACCTAAATTTTTCAAACCATTCAAGAACCGTTTAAAGACTATGTATATGCCAAAGGACTATACTACTATTTATTTACTCATTATCTACACTACCTAAACATGCCGGTTCAATGGAAATTAAACATTCACAAGGAAAAAGAAACACAACAAGAAAATATTGGGATAAAAAAATAGGAGATGTTATGGACTCGAGGCTACTCAGACTTCACCTTAAATCATAACTTCCCACAGCCCACCAAAATAGGATACTTTGCGCTCAAAGTAAAGACATGAATGAAAACCAAATAATAGAAACATATATGTATATATATACACACACAGAAACACATACACACACATTAAAATCCAATATTTTAGAACAAAACATCCAAAACAAAAGTAAAAACAACATTAAAGACAAAACATTTAATCAAATACAAAACAAATATAACTAAAATGTTACCTAACAAAAAGAACGAAGTATCCATGAGTACAAAGTAAGGGTTGGGGTAAAAAAGGTCAAACATCATGGTGCTCAAGCACCAGTATCGGTCTAGTCTACATGGTCTTGGACCATGGCCTCCACCTTATTAGTCAGGGCAGCAGCTACAATTGAACTGCTCTCTCTATGTATCATCTACTATGCCCTGTCTCTTTGTATAACCGCTATTAGTTGCAACTCCTGCACCACTGCCTCTGGTATCAGCTCCTCCTCTAGTATTGGTGGGTCACCAGGTGTAAGAATCTTTTAGCTCATCTCTGGGTCATCCATCTCGAGGGTCCTCTTCCAGTGGGCATGCAGGCAGGCAGTTGACCATACAAAAACTTTATCACTCGCCGTTGCCACCTCTGGGATTGCAATAGGAGCTGGTAGTATCTATAATAAGTCAACCATAAACTTGGCTAACTCCTTTATCACTGCGGTTGTATCAGTAGGCCGAGCATCCTCAGGCTTCCTCTGCACTCTCCCCTCGAGTGCATCTACTCAGGCATCAACCACTCTAACTCTTTCATCCACCAAATCATGGGCGACTGCCTTTACACTCTCCTTAGAGTCCCGAATAGTCTGGCTAACCCTAGGTCTGGCCTGAGTTGCTAAAGGTTGTAGCCTGAGCTCTGCTATAGCTACCCTGCTCACTAGTGCCTAAAAAGCAATAGCTGAGATAAGAGAATGAATTTGCATGGTGGATGATGCTGGTGCGGGAGTACTAGAGTATGAAGTTGACTCAATCTCAACAGCTGGGGAAGGCTCTGCAGTAGCTTGAGTAGTACCGGTGGTGGCTGGAGTCAAGGCTCAATCGGGACTACATCTACGATGGCCAGAGGAGCTGCTTGTGATAGAGCTATCGGGTTCTCATCAGCATTGATCAGGATGGGATCCATGGTGCGTGTGGCCTCTATGTGCTAGTCGTGGTGGGAGTCGACACAAATACCTACTGCGCTGCATAAATGGTGGATCAAATTAGGGAATGATGGTGAGGTGCATATCCAAACAGTAGACTTGTGAATCTGCTCTAGGGTGATCACATTATCCATGAACATAGGCCAGATACGCCAATGGATAATCGACCACAAAGCATGGCTCGAAAAGAGAGATAGGCTTTCACAATTAGATCAGTGTGGTTTATAACCTATGTCGCCTCGAAACCTTCCTTGCATATATGACTGGCGATCAACTACAGTAGCTCGGTCTTAGCCAAGACATCTTTCTCGTTCACTGCTCTTCTCATTTTGGGAATGTGATCCTCATACTTAGTGGTGGACTGAGGCACTCTATAGTCAGGCCCGACTGAACCCGTTGGATGATCTCCTCCGAGATGTCAACGCTATGACTCCAGACTGACACCACTCACAATCTAGGCTACTCAATTAGTTTCTTGTGTTTTGGTAGAGCTCGGTGAAGTGTGGCAAGGTATGTTGCATAAAACTCATGGACTATGTAAGGGGTATACTTGCCCAACTGTGTTGTAGTGCATTGTAGACTGTGTCTATCTATCTCAGCATCTATGTCTGGTACCCTGTCCAACCTTGAGTCGTTCAGCCTAAATTCATTCCTGCAATGCACCATCTGGGGTCGACCAGGGGCAGTGATTGTATTTCCTCCTGCTGGACCTATGAGATGCTCTGAGACTTTGACTCTAACCCCGAATTTGTAAGGGAATCTATGGCAAAGTACTTGCAGACCAATTTCCATCACCCTTCAGTACCTCCTCTGCAGAGGAACTGCTAATTTTCGTAGGTTCCTGAGCTGTATGGGCCCGAGTCTAAGGTGTATTGGCCTCAGGGTCTATTCTAACCCTGTGAACTTCTAAAGAATCCTCGGATCGCTCAGTCTAGGAGGACTTGTCAACCAACCTCGGTTGAAATATTTTGATCGCTCGTTTATCCTTTGGAGGCATTGAATCTGCAAACCAAATACACATTAACATATGAGCCTTAAGATATTTGACCAAACAGTGATCATGTAACAAAGAACGAGAAACAAAAACACTTAAACGTAGAAACAAAACCAAACAAAAGAAAGATCACTTATGCAGTTGCAGGTATGCAGCTACGAGGTGCAAGTACAACTCTTAAGGTGACCTACGATTTATACAATAAGCTCATAGCGCAAAAGTGCATGAAAAAAATATAATTTTGTTCATAGATATGAGCCACAGGTACAACTGAGCATGACCTACAAGTCATAGTCCGGGCTCGTAATAGGGAACATAATATAATTTACAATTAGGCAACCACTACGAGTCCCTTAGTACGTGTTGTAGAAGATACTTAGAATCAAAGATTGGTCTAGTATGGTAAGTGTTAAACGAATCACAGGTGAATATTGCCTTCTACGAGGGGCCACTGCGAGTTGTAGAGTGATCGATGAGTCGTAGTGGGTCCTTGTAGCAGAAAACAGATGGCATCAATGATGCCTACAACCTTGCCATAAAAACCATTAATGGAACAAAACATCAATTAATTAGCATCGAAGCAAACTTTATAACATCAACTCAGATACACACAGAATCTTAACATCTAAGCATGTTAACCCCAAACAACAGTTACCCCTAAAAGGCAAAACCATTCCCCAAAATTCCAAGTTAATCATGTAGTACATCTAAGTAAAACCAAAAGCAACACACTACCTAACTAATACTTGTTATCTACACAACAATCTATTGAGATGCATGGAGAATTCATACACTTTCAATTAAGTCTAACAAGATGTGGAATATTAAAACACACCCACATTTTCCAACATCCCATTCCAAAAGAAAATTTCACAAGGATCAAAAAACAATTAAGCACCACACTCAAGTGTCCATCACCCTCACAACTACAACCACCCAAACAAGATTTCTGAACAAGGCTCAAATCATAAAATAATTTTCAAATAACTCAAACCCTAATTTTCATATCTAAACACAAGCATCATCACATGGGTATAAATCCTCATGATTAAATCAAGAATCATCTCAAGAATGAAATTTACGAAAATAGTGCACTAAAATTAATCGCAAAGCTTACCAAATTGGAGAAGAATAAAACTGATGCAAAGTGTTGGACAAAAGACGTCGAAACCATAGAAAATGGTATCCTTGCCGGAGTAATCACCGGAAAGTGATGTGGCTAGCAAGTATTTTGGCTGGATTAGTGAAAGACGAAGTAGGTTTTAGGATTTCCGTCGAATTACTGCAAAAAAAATGAGAATGGGGGTCAAAATATATTTTGACCCCTTGTATACTAAATCGGGTCAGCATTTAAAACGATGTGTATCAAGGCTACGAGACCTCGACTTTGAGTTTTGTAGCGTGTCCCACGACTTGTAGGTCCCAGTCTCATATCAGACCCAATACTTAGAAAAATTAGAATTCATACTTGGGCACTACAAATCCCACTTACGACTCGTAGGGGACCCTAAAAATCTTAAGGTTGGCTCGTAGTATGTGTGCCAACTTTTAATTCTCATTGTTTCCCTCTATGTGGCATGACAACAAGTCGTAGTGTTAACTATGACTCGTAGGCCTACTCGTAAAGGCTACTCAAAGTGCTATTTTTCATATCTTCAATTCTTTATTTCCATATGCAGACCAAATCTCCAAACACAACAATCTTCATAACATCACAATTGAATCAAGTTCTTTCAAATTAAGAACAAACAACATGTTACCACCTAGAAATTTCAAAAACCAAACAAAGTTGAAACAAAGTAAAAATCACCACATCTGCTTGCCTCCCAAGAAGGGCATTGCTTAACGTCATAGCTTCACTTAGTCATCATCCATTATCAACAATCATCAAGATCCCAAACCTCACTCTTCAACTCATTCGGGTGTTTCATTGGCTAGAGGATATCGAACACGACCTCTACACCGTTGACCCTAAACTGAAGCTGACCCAAATCCATATCCATCAAGGCTCTTTCGATGGCAAGAAATGGTCTTCCCAAAATAATGGGTACCTCAAATCAACCTCACAATCAAGGATCACAAAATCCGTGGGAAAGAGGCACATCAAGAATTATTCCCTCTAGCTTTTTGATGGTTTGACCCACCATGAGAAATCACATTCTTTTTGGAGTAGGCTGCCAAGACCAAGCTTTTTGAATACGACAAGAGGTATTATATTGATGCTCGCTCCTAAGTCTCACAATGCTCTTGCAAATTCAACATCACCGATGGTGCACCATCATTCAACATCACCAATGGTGCAAGGGATGGTGAATGCACCAGGGCCTCACATTTTTGAACAACAAATTTGGTCATGATCGCACTATATTGTTGGAGCTCCTGTGAGAACTCTTGACTCAAAGTATGTTTCCTCTTGACTCGAAGTACGTTTCTTTGTCATAATCCTTCATATATTTGGCAAACCTAGGCACTTTCTCAATGGCTTCTAGAAAGGGAATGTTGATGGATAGTTGCTTCAACATTGAGGGGAAGTGTTTGAATTTGCCCTCCTCTTCATTTTTCTTAAGAATTTGATGGAAAGGACGAGGAGGATTTGGGATTGACTTAAATTTTTTCATGCTCCGTCGCTACTTCTCTTTGCATTCCAACATTCTTCAGACCTTCTCCCTCAACCACAACTTCACCACTAATACCCTTCTCATGAGCTTCATCCTTAACCACCGCATAGGGGAATCTATTGTGCTTATGCCACTCCAAGTCATGATTGGCATATAATGCCCTTCATTTTAAGGATTTGAACTATATTTCTTGGTAAAGTGTCATTTTGGTGTTTGTTCAATTGCGAAGAAACTTGCCCAAATTATTGTTCTAACTGCTTAATCACCATAGAGTGAGACTCTATTTTTTGGTTAATACTTGAAATGTCCACTTTCATTCCATTCAAGGTCTCATCTTGAAGATCAGCTCTCATTAACAACTTCTCAAACGTCTCTTCAAGGATTGAAGTGCTTTGCACAACATCGCGATTGTGGGCTGCATATAAGGACCATTCTTATAACTATCTCTTCTACCCCATTCGACATCCGACACTCTCTCTGTTTCATAGTATCCATCCTGGTTGTCTCTACATGCACCATCACGGTTGTAGTTCCAATCGTCATTCCCAGAACTTTGCCTCTAATAGCCCGAGTTGGACCCTAGGGGGTTATACTGGAAACCCACTGCTTCGTTACTCATGAAACAAACATTTTCATCAAAGAATGGATCTTCATATATAGTTACCTTAGGATGTTGGTGAGTGACTTCTTGGACACTTGTTTGGTCTTGCTTTAAGACTAAGTCCCTACTTGTATGAAGTTGAGCAAGTTTCTCCACGATCTCGTCATTGACCTTTGCTTGCCCATTGTTGGGTTGACCGTGCAAGAACTCTTCATCACATCTTTATTTTGTTGAACCCACGCTCTATTGGTTTTAACTACTTGCTCCATCCACGCTGTTATCAATGGAAAAGGTTGGTCAAGAAATATGCCTCCCATGATTGTGTCGGCACACACTTGACTATTCTTGTCATGTTCCCGATTGAAAATCTCAACCATGGTATCATCAACAATCTTGTGATTGGGGACCATCCTCAAGCATTTGGTAAATCTCTCTCATATGGTACTAATAGAGTCACCCGACAATTGATCAAAATTGTTTATTTGATCTTTGAGCTTTAGCTTCTTTGATCTTGGGAAATATCTTTCTAGAAACGCTCTCTGAAGCTTTGCCCTACTTTTTATTGCACCTGGAGGAAGCTCAGACAACCACACATCAACATTTCCAGTTAGTGACAATGGAAACACCTGCAAACCAACGACATCAAGAGGAAGATTTTCTGCCCCCATGACACTCTTGTAGAAAAAAACAACATTATGGAGATGACAATGGGGATCCTTTGAAGGTAGCCCTGTGAACAATCCATGGTTTTGGAGCATTTGATTTAACCCACTTGACATCGACAACTTAGCGTCTGCCGGTAATGGAGGCAACACTATAGCACCAGTAACATCCAAGGTCATAGGGTTCAAAAGATAATGGTTCCATCCAAAAGCGTTCTCGTTGAAATCCGCAAGTTGTAGCCTATCATCCCTCGGGGGTGGATTTTCTTCTCTCCCCATATCATCATTCATATTCATTTCTTCCTCGATCACGATATCGTTATTCAACTGAGCCATTCTTCTAAAATGTCGATGGATCTCCAAATTGATCGGAGCTAAGGGATTGTCTAGGCTCTTTCTATTAGGAATACAACCTAGTACACCCTGCAAGTAGAATCAAACAATAAAAACAAAAAAAGTAAAACACAAGGGAGTTAGAAATTTACACTTGAACTAACTAATTGTAAAATGAAGTCAAAACCTAGTTGTATTCCCCGACAACGACACCAAAATGTTTGATGATGTTCACGCTCTAATAAGAAAGCGGCTGCTGCGAGCAATTAATATAACCGAAGGTTAGGGTCGAATTCACAGGGAATACAGGGCTTGACTACAAGAATTCACTATCAATTATTTTGAGTATCGACAACTAAAGTCTCTTAATAGGGAGTTTTTTGTGATTTAAGAATAAAAGTAAAATAAATACTACACTACTACGCAATGAAAAACTCAATTTCAAAGAAAACTTGAAATTGTGTTCCCCATGGTTTGCCAACTCCATTACCCTAGACAGCATAACTACAACTAGAAATTTGCATGTAGGATGTTAACATAAGTTCTTCGAGCCCTCTTGTGAAGGTGAATTTCAAATTTCACCATAGTGCTTGGTTGGCAACCATGGTATACCAACTTACCGTTACCTGTTGTCCCTGTTAACCTCCCCTTGGTCAGGTTTAATTGATTATACAAGAATACAACAATCGAATCCTGTCATCTACTCCCCTTTTTCCTATTCATCATTACCTTGGTAGGGATCGTGATAGTAGGCAGGGTTTAGTGTTGGCCACCACCAAACACAATCACAATGAAGGTAAATAAATAATACATCTAAAACCCCAATCATAGAAATGCAATAAATCTAGGTCATCTCAAATCAACTACCCATAGTTCCCTCAACCCCAAGTTGTGGGTGTTAGCTACTCATGGCTAAGGCAAAACCAGCAAAGATGCAAATACAAGACATAGTTGAGAATTTACCCAAAGCAATGAAGAGTGATATACCATAGGTAGCAAACTACAATCTTGATAGATTGATAATGATCACAAAGTAGGATTTTCACTCTCAAAAAGTGGGTTTTCCCAGAGAAAATTAAACTACACATTAAAACCCTAAAGTAATCTAGAGAGAATATTCAAAGGTAATATTCAAGGTAATATTCAATGTTCATGTACGGTACCCCCTAAAATAAACCATAACATAAAGTATATTATTAGTTACAATTTAACCCTAAAAATTACACAGAAAAGAAAGTTGGCAGCAAGTATGTCTCACAGGTGCAACTCGTAGGGTGACCTATGAGTCATAATTTAGGTCTCTTATCAGGCACTTGGCGTTTTGGACTTGACTGTTATGACTCACTCGTATGAATCGTTACATAAGCTAGGACACATACGCTCTTCTCATAGTCCATGCCTTCAGTTTTTTGTCCAAAGCCTTGGCTCTCTGTACCTTGCTACGAGTCAACTTATAAGAGTCGTAGTGAGACCTACAACTTATAGGATGGCCTCGTAGGATTGAATTTCATTAGCATATTTTCTGAATTTATCTCTCTAATTCCTGCTACTGTATCACCCTATGACTCATAGCATAGGCTACAAGTCGTAGGTGAACTTTTATGTACTGTACTTCAGCAAATATTTTCAATTTTTTTCAAAATCATGCCAACCTACCTTTTTTGCTATAACAAGTATCTGTTGCTCTCTTATATTACCGATAATTTCCATTTAATTGAAATGTTTGGGGTTCTTATGAGATTATTGCAGGCTTTACAAATTTCCTTTTGCTTTTTGTGACAAGATCCTGCTACTAGTCTTATTCCCTATGAGTCGTAGTAGCCTCTCTAGCAGGCACCGGTCACCTATGGTTCCTCCACACTTCTCATACGAGACCTACCTATGACTCATAACATCTGCTATGACTCATAATGGGGGTCTTATAGTTTTGCCTTAAGTTTTAAAATGCCTCTGGAATGAGGCATGAACCTATGATATGACTCGTAGGTCATCCTACAAGTTGTATCTGTGACTTATACCTGCGTAGCCTGCATCAACATCAATGAAATTTTTATGATTTTGATGTTTATGTTTTATTAATTTTTGTGTTCTTTATCATGTGATCAATGTTGAATCAAACATTTTGATACTCATACGTTGACATGTGGTTGATTTGCAGGAAGAATTCCTTCAAAGGATAAACGAGCTATCAAGACATTTCAAAGTAGGTTGATGAGTCCTTCGAGACTGAGCGATCCGAGGAGTCTGTGGAAGTTCACAGGGTCAGAATAGACCCCAAGGCTAATGTACCTCAGATCAGGCTTGTACAACACAAGCTCTGATAGTAGTTAGTAGTTCCTCCAAATCTGATGAGAAGGGTGATGATGATGGGTCTTATAATGGCTCACTACAAATAACTCCTACGCACACTAAAATAGATTGATGCACAATATTTTGTGTTACAAACTAGGCTTATAGTGCTTCAATTTGATTGGTCATGGGCCTTTAACTTATTAGATTTTTGGAGATATGGCCTGATACATTTGATCCAAATTTAAGAAGGATTTCTAAAAGGAGCTTATGGTAACTTTGACAAATCCTTATCCTACAACTTTCTTGATTTCAAAACTCAACATATATCCTTTGTGCTATTAAAATACCCCTTAAAAATCCATTATAAACAAATTATACACTTTTAGTTCCATCCAAAAAGTGAATCGTAATGTAAGCCTTTCGAAAATGGTATCACGCTACTATTGCCATTTCTTTAATCCCGAATGTGTATTTAGGGGTTTTGTTTGCCTTAAATCTTTATGTCCTTGATATTACCACTTGTTGGAAGCCTTGTTGTCCTTAGTTCCTATCTAAAATCATATGTGTCTTATATAAACTGCCATACTGCATATATTATGGAAGACAAGAAACACAGGGTCTCACAGTCTCCCCCCGCCCCTTAATAACATTCATCCGCGAATGTGTCAAGACAGTCTCTTGGTTGCTTACCATCTACCAAAAATGTTATCTTTTTGGATACATCTATTACCCTTGCAAAACATAAATCAACTCCCAATAACTCTAATTACTGCGTTTCGTATAGCTATCCCGCGACAAAAAACACAAAGTTATAGTTCCAAATCTTTTAAAATTCAAGTTACTGAAAAGAACAATAACTACCAGTTTTTGAATTCGACCCACCTTAAGTTATAAAGAGTTAGGGGTGATTCTTCATCTTTTCTTCTTTGGCTTCCCAAGTTATTTCCTCAATATTTTTGTTCCGCCACAACACTTTCACAAAGGACACTTCTTCATTTTGAAGCTTTCTTATTTGTCGATCTAAAACAACCACTCATCATAAGTTAATCTTCAACAATGTGGGTATCCATAATATGAGTAATACATGAAGGATCACTAATGTACTTCCGCAACATAGATACATGAAACACTGGATGGATTGTTCCCAATTTTGAAGGCAATTTATGGTCGTATGTCACCTTGCTAATTTTTTGAATAATCTTATATAGCCCAACATACCTAGGACTGAGCTTCCCTGTCCTTCAAAATCACATGATAACCTTCATAGGTGATACTTTTAGGAAAACCCAATCTTCTATGTCAAACTCCAAGTCTCCTCATCAAACATTTCTATAAGACTTCTGCGGACTCTTTGTCGTTTGTAGTTGGTCTCTAATAAGTTTCACTTTGTCCATCACTTACTGAACTAGATTAGTTCCTAGTAACTTTTCCTCTTTGACCTTAAACCAACCAATCGGCAAGCTATACCTTCACCCATATAGTGCTTCATAAGGTGCCATTAGAATACTAGCTCAAAGTTGTTATCAAAAGTTAACTCAAAAAGAGGTAGATGATCATCCCATCTTCCTTTAAAGTCCAACACATAGGCACATAATATATTCTCAACAATTTGAATGATACGCTCTGCCGGTCCATCAGTTTGTGGATGAATAAATGGTACCGATGTATTGTCAAAATACAATACATTTTATGCCTAAAACAATGGATTTTGTAATTTCTTAATGTGAATTTTTATGGGATTTATGTTCTTTTGTGTTATTATTGCAGAAAAGATAGATTGACATGATTTTGGGAGAAAGTTGTAGATTTTGCTAAATTGCAGGACATACAATCCTTCCTAAGAGTCGTGGCCCAAGCTACGAGTCATAGGGTAGTCTCATAGCAAGGAACAGTGAGTAAATAGCAAAAATCTGCTAAGTGGAGGTCAATCCTACCAGGCCACTCTACGAGTTGTAGGTCACCTTTACGACTCGTATAGGTGACTTTGTAGCAAGAAACAGAGAGCCAAAATTTTTTACCAAGAACAGAAGACCAACAGTACAAGATGAGCATATGAGTCATAGACCAAGCAACGGCTCGTACTAGTGGGTCATAACATTCAAGTTCAAAATGAAAAGTGCCTGATACGAAACCCCGATTATGACTCATAGGTCACCCTACGAGTCGTACCTGTGCGATCTACCTTCTGCCAGCTATCTTTTCTGTTTATTTTTTAGTTTTGAATTTGTAAATACTATAAATACTTTATGTTAGGATTTATTTTAAGAGATCACACACATGAATTTTAGAGAGAACACTTTGAATAATCTCTCTAGAATATTTTTATGGTTTAATGTATGTTTCAAGTTCTAATTGGAAAACCCACTTTTGGGGATTGCAAGACACATATTGTATTTATTCTCCATTCATCAATGCTTGTGGTTTTTCCACTTGTGGTGCCCTTATTTTTCATTGTTTTGGGTAAAGTCTCAACTATGTCATTTGTTTGTATTATTGTTGGTTTTGCCTTAGCCATGAGTACCCAAGAATCCTTGGGGCTTGGGAACCATGGGAATTTGACTTGAAATAACCTACACTTTGTGCATTTCTATAATTGGGGTTTTGGATGTATTGTTTATTTTCCTTCATTTTGATGATGTTTGGTGGTGACCAATACAAAACCCCACCTACTATCACGATCCTTACCAAGGTAGTGACAAATAGGAAAAGAGAAGCAGGTGATAGGATTTTATTGATGTTTTGTTGTCTAATCAACCAAACCTGACCAAGGAGAGGTTGACTGGAACATTGGGTAATGGTTAGTTGGCACACCATGGTTGTCGATCAAGCGCTACGGTGAAATTTGACCTTCACCTTTACAAGAGGGCTGGAAGAACCTATGTTACCATCCTGCATGCGAATTCTCCATTAGAGTTGTGTTTTCTATGGTAATTGAGTCAACCAACCATGGTGAACATAATTCCCAAGTTGTCCCTAAATTTGAGTGTCTTCTTGAATAGTTAGTATGATGTTTACTTGTATCTTTGTATTTTTAAATCATAATCCTCCCACATTTTAGAAATTTTAGTTATTGATGCTTGAAATGATTGATAGTGGATCTCTAGCATCAAGCCTCGCATTCTCTATGGATTCGACCCTGACCTTCAGTTAGATTAATTCTTGACAGCGACCGCTTACTTATTGGAGCATGAGCATCATATCAAAAATTATGGCGCCATTGTCAGGAAATAGGGTTAGACTCTTGACTTGATTTCACTATTAGTTAGTTCAAGTACTAATTTCTAGATTCTTTTATATTTCATTTTCAATTTTTTTTGCATTGTTTGATTTTATTTGCAGGATGTACTAGGTTGTATGCCCAATACAAGGAGCCAGGGTAATTCCTTAGTTTTGATCAATTTGGAGATCTATCAACTCTTTAGAATAATGGCTCAGGTGAATGAAGATATCGCGGTTGAGGAAGATATGAATATAAATGATGATATGAGAAGAGAAGAAAATCTACCCTCGAGGGATGATAGGCTACAACATAGGGACTTCAGCGAGAACGATTATGGTTGGTACCAATATCGCTTGAACCCTATGTCCATTGACGTTATTGGTGCTATAGTGTTTCCTCTATTACCGGTAGACACATAGTTCTTGGTGTCAAGTGGATTACTTCAAATGCTCTAAATCCGTGGGTTGTTCATTGGGCTACCTTCAGAGGATCCCCATCATTATC
Source organism: Solanum ossicruentum (assembly GCA_025774065.1). Lineage (NCBI taxonomy): Eukaryota > Viridiplantae > Streptophyta > Magnoliopsida > Solanales > Solanaceae > Solanum > Solanum ossicruentum. The sequence goes on from JAOTQR010086439.1 coordinate 82,397, forward strand.
TCCATAATGTTGTCTTCGTCTGTAAGAGTGTCATCGGGACACAAAATCTTTCTCTTGATGTAGTTGGTTTGCGGGTGTTTCCATTGTCACTAACTAGTAATGCAACTATGTGGTCGTCTAAGCTTCCTCTGGGTACAATCACAAGTTGGGAAGAGCTTCAGAGAGTGTGTCTAGAGAGATATTTCCCAAGATCAAAGAAGCTTATGCTCAAGGATAAATAAATAATTTTGAGCAGTTGTCGAGTGACTCTATTAGTATCCTTTGGGAGAGGATCACCAAATTCTTGAGGATGGTCCCCGATCATAAGATTGTTGATAATGCCTTGGTTTAGATTTTCTATCAAGCACTTGACGAGAATAGTCATGCTTGTGACAACATAATCATGGGCGGGGGGCATGTTTCTTGACCAACCTTTTACATTGATAGCCTCAAGGATGGAGCAAGTGGTTAAAACTAATAGAGCATGGGGTAAAAGAGAGCCAGGTGCAATGAAGACTTTTTGTGTAGTCAACACTAACAATGATCAAGCAAATGTCAACAAGGAGATCATGGAACAACTTACTCAGCTTCGCAGAGTATGGACTTGGTTTTAAAGCAACACCAAGCGAGTGTTCAAGTGGTAACACACCAACATCCTAAGGGTCCTATGTATGAAGATTCGTTCTTTAATGAAGATGCTTGTTTTGTGAGGAACTAAGCGACAGGTTTCTGGAATAATACCTAAGGGTCCAACTCGAAGAATTGGAGGCAATGTTCTAGGAACAAAGATCGGAACTACAACTATGATGGGGCTTATAGAGATAATTGAGGTGGTTATTATGAGTGAGATAGAGTGCCGGAGGATAAATAGGGTAGAAGAGATGGCTATAAAAATGATCCTAATCTGCCGCCCCATAACTGTGACGCCATGCCAAGTACTTCGAGCCTTGAAGAGATGTTTGACAAGTTGTTGAAAAGCGCCAACCACCAAGATGAGACCTGGAAAGAAATGAAGTCGGACATTTTAAGCATAAACTAAAAGATAGAGTCTCACTTCATGGCGATTGAACAATTAGAACAACGATTTCAATGAGTTTCTTTACAATTGACCAACACCAAAAGGGCACCTCACCAAGAAATACGGTTCAAAATTCAAACAATGATGGGCATTGGATGGTGGTCATGACTAGGAGTGGTAAAAGCACCATAGATCCCCCTATGCTGGAGATTGAGGATGAAGCTCATGAGAAGGGTATTGGTGGTGAAATTGCAGTTGAGGAAGAAAGTTCAAAGAATGTTAGGATGAAAAGAAATGAAGTGAGAGAGCAAGCAAAGGTTAAGATGATTCCAAAACCTCCTCCTCCCTTCTCTCAAAGGTTTAAGAAAAAAGAAGAGGAGAAAAATACAAACACTTCCTCTTGATGTTAAAGCAACTATCCATCAGCATTCCCCTTCTAGAAGCTTTGGAGAAGATGCCAGGATACGCTAAATATATGAAAGATTTGGTGACAAAGAAGTGCACTTTGAGCCAAGATCTCTATCCGAGATCTCCAACAATGTAGTGCGATCATGACCAAATGCCTTATTCAAAAATGAGAGGACCCCGGTGCATTCACCATCCCTTACACCATTGGTGATATTGAATTCGCAAGAGCATTGTATGACTTAGGAGCAAGTATTAATCTAATGCCTCTTGCTGCATTCAAAAAGATTGGTCTTGGAACCCCTACTCCAGCAAGAATGAGGTTACTCATGGCGGATCAAACTATCAAAAATCTTGAAGGAATACTTCTTGATATGTTTCTGAAGGTTGATAAATTCTTCTTTCCCGCGGACTTTGTGACACTTGATTGTAAGCTTGATTTTGAGGTGCCTATTATATTAGGAAGACCATTTTAGGCTACTGGGAGAGCCTTGATAGATATGGATATAGGTCAGCTTTGGTTCAGGGTCAATGGTGCAGAGGTCGTGTTTGACATCTGCCAATCAATGAAGCACCTGGAATAGTTTAAGAGTGACGTTTGGGCCCTTGATGATTTTTGATGATGGAGGATGACAAAGTCGAGCCACAACATTAAACAAGGTGCTTCATGGGAGGCAACCCATCTATCTTTGATATTTTTGACTTGTTTCTAAGTTTATTTTGGTCATTTGAATTCTTAGGTAGAAAGTTTGATGTTTGTCTTATTTTATAGACATTGATTCAGATATAGTGATTTGAAGATTGGTGAATTTTGAGGTTAGGATTGCAGATCAAAAGCAAGCTACAGGTTTGAGGAAAAAAATTGTGTTGGGGGCAACTCCTACAAGCAGACCTACAAGTCATAAGGGGATGTTATGACTCATATTCGTACCTCGTAGCAGGAAGTAGTAAGGAGTAAAAATTGGCACACACACTACGAACCAACCTTACGATTTGTTGGATCCCTTACGAGTCCTAAGTGGGGTTCGTAGTGCCCAGGTATAGATTCAAATTTTTCTAAGTATTGGGGTCTGCAGATAATATTCAAGGTAATACTCCATGTTCAAGTCTAGTACTCCCTAAAATAAACCCTAACATAAAGTTTATTAGTAGTTACAATTTAACCCTAAAAAGTACACAGAAAAGATAGCTTGCAGTAGGTACGTCTCACGAGTATGACTCATAGGGTGACCTATGAGTCATAATTCAGGTCTCTTATCAGGCACTTGGCATTTTGGACTTGACTATTACGACTCACTGGTACGAGTCGTTACTTAAGCTAGGACTCAAATGCTCTTCTCATAGTCCATGCCTTCAGTTTTTGGTCCAAAGCCTTGGCACTCTGTCCCTTGCTACGAATCCACCTATATGAGTCATAGAGAGACCTACAACTCATACGTTGGCCTCGTATGGATGAATTCCATTAGAAGATTTTCTAAATTTTTCTCTCAATTTCCTGCTACGATATCTCCCTACGACTCATAACATAGGCTATGACTCATAGGTTAACTTGTATGTACTGTACTTTAGAAAAAATCTTCAATTTTCTTCAAAATCATGCCAATCTACCTTTTGTGCTATAACAACACAAAAACACATAAAAACCACAAAAAGTTGAATTAAGAACTCACTAAATCGCTTGTTTTAAGCATCAAATGTGTTGTGTTTTACAGAACAATATCTGCTATGAGACAAGGACCTACGAACTGTGGGAGCCCCTATGACTCATAGATGGGGTCTCGTAGCCTCGATACGTAGCTTTTTAAACTATTGACCCAGTTTTTTGACCCCTAGATTAAATTCCTTGCCCTAATTAGCTATGAATTCCCAAACCACCTTTTCCCTTCATAATTCGAATCACCATCCAAGCTATCCACATCATTTTTCTGTAAGTATACTGGCGATACTATTCTCCTAGGGTTTTTGACATCTTTTTCCTTTTTCATTGCATTTAGTTTGATCATTCTCTCACTTGGTAAGTCTCTCTTGATTAATTTTAGTGCACCCTTGTGATGAAGCTTGTTTGTTGATAGACAATTGTGCATGCATTTGATCATGATGCTTGTTACCCATGAGATGATTACTATGTTGAAGTATGAAAATTACGGTTTGGATTGTTTGAATTTGTTTGGGTGCTTATTGGGTAGTCGTAGTATTGGCATATTAGTCATGTGGGTTTAAGGTGTGCTTATTTATTGAGCAATTTGCACAATCATGTAAGAATTGAAGTTTGGGAATACTAGTGTTTGTTTTAAAGTGAAATTCATACTCGCCCTATACGTTAGTATATTGAAATCTAATTGAATCTCCATGGATTGTGATATTGTGATAATCGTAAATTTGGTGGTGGGGTGTTCTCTAGGTTAATTTGAATGCAATTTGGATCTAAGTTTTCTTTGGAGAAAATGGTTTTGTATGTTGTCATGTTTCATATTTGGTATAATTGTGTTGTGTAGTATGTGTTGCTCCCTTTTGTTACCTATAATTTCCATTTGATTGAATTGTTTGGGGTTCTTGTGAGATTATTGCTGGCTTTACAAGTTCCTTTAGTTTTATGCTACAAGGTCCAGCTACAATTCTTATTCCCTATAAGTCATAGTGGCCCCTCTAGCAGGCACCAGGCACCTATGGTTCCTCCACACTTCTCATACAAGACCCACCTATGACTCATATCATATGCTATAACTCATAGTGGGGTCTCACAGTTCTGCCTTATGTTTCAAAATGCCTCTAGAATGAGGTATGAAGCTATGATATGACTCGTAGGTCATCCTATAAGTCGAATCTGTGACTCGTACCTACGTACCCCGTATCAGCATCAATGAAAATTTTTTAATTTTAATGTTTATGTTTTATTAGTTTTTGTGTTCTTTGTTATTTGATCGATGCTGAATCAAACATTTTGATACTCATAAATTGATATGTATTTGATTTGCAGGAAGAATTCCTTCAAAGGATAAACGAGCTATCAAGACGTTTCAATGGCAGTTGGTTGATGAGTGCTCAAAAACTGAGCGATCTGAGGGGTTTGTGGAAGTTCACAGGGTCAGCATAGACCCCAAGGCTAATGTACCTTAGACTCAAGCTTGTACAACCCAAGCTCTGATAGTAGTCAGCAATTCCTCCTAATCTAAAGAGGAGGGTGATGATGATGGGTCTTATAATGGCTCACAACAAATGACTCCTACACACACTGAGACAGAATTGGAGGAGGGGTCATAGGCTCTACAGGAAGAAATAGAATCATAGCCACTGGCCGACCCAAGATATTGTATTTCAGGGATGAAAGAGATCTATGATAAGGGGTTAGAGTCAAAAAGATAGGGCAAACTTGTCAGGCAGTTTCACGAAGAGGCCAGGTTGAACACTCTTGATTGTACAGAGTATTGGGGTTGGATGTTGAGATAGAAAAACATGGTGTATGATGGACTACACATTGGTTGGGTAAGTATGTCGTTCACTTAGTCCGTGAGTTTTATGCAGCCTATCTTTCCACACTTCTCCGAGTCCCACCAAAGAACAAGAAGGTGATTGAGCTACCTAGATTACGAATAGTTTTAGTCAGGGTTAGGAGAGTTGGTCTTTCTAAGAAGACAATTCAATAGGTTCAGTTCGGGCTTAACAATAGAGTGCCTCATTCCACCGTAGAGTGTGATGGTCAAATTTCCAAAATGAGGAAAGTGGTGAACGAGAAATACGTTGGGGTGAAAACCAAGCTGCTCCAGCAGATTCCTAGCCAAATATCCAAGGAGGGTTTCCAGGCGACATGGGTCACAAACCATACTGATCCAATAGTGAAAGCCCACCTCTCTTTTTTGGGCCTAGTTTTGGTGGTCGACAATCCGTTGGCATATCCAGCCCACTTTCATGGATAATGTGATCACCCTTGAGCGAGTCATGCTATTAGCTTGCATCCTAGCTTTCTATGAGATTAATTGGGACAAGATTATCTCAGAGGAACTGCACGAGTCCACCGTCAAGATGAACACCTCATTATTGTTCCCTATTTTGGTCCACCATTTGTACAATACAGTAGGTGCTCGTATTGACCCTCATCGAGATCCATATGTAGAGGCCACACACACCATGGAACCTAGCCTAATCAAAACTAATGAGAACTCGGTGGCCCTACCATGAGTAGCTTCTTCGTTCATGCCATATCCATTCCCGGTTAAGCTTCAGACTCAGGAGTCGACTCTATCCACAACTAGCACTACTCCAGCTACCAAAGAGCTATCTCTAGCTGCTGAGATCAAGTCGACGCCATCTTCCAGTACTCCCGCACCAACATCATCTACTATGCAGGTTGATTCACTCACCTCTACTATTTGTTTTCAGGCACTAGTACACAGGGTAGCCATAATGGAGTTTGGGCTAGAGACTTTAGCAGGCAAGATCAAACCATGGGTTTTCCAGATTGTACAGGACTCAAAGGAGAGGGAAAAGGTATTCACCTGTGATTTTATGATTAGAAGGTTAGAGAAGTGGATGCCCGAGTAGATGCCTTCGAGGAGAGAGTCTAGTGGATGCTTGAGGGTGCTCGACCTGCTGATATAAGCGCAGTGACAAAGGAGTTGGCCAAGTTTAAGTCCGACTTATTTTAAATGTTAGCAATCCCTATTGCAGTCCCAAAGGTGGCACCGGCTGGTGATAAGGTTTTTGACTAGATAGTTGACCATCGACATATCCACGGGAATAGGAACCTCGAAGCTGATGACCCAGTGATGAGCCAAAAGAGTTCTAGACCTAATGAGATAGTAGAAATGGAGAAGGAGATGATACTATAGGAGGTGATGCAGGAGTCACTGTTTGTGGCGGCCATACAGAGAGACCGGGAGTAGTGGACTACAATGGAAAGAGTAGCTCACTTGCAGCTACAACCCGGACTATCGAGAAGGATTCTGTAGCTCAGGACCCTGTTGAACAAATAGATTCTAGTTCTTGAGCACCAAGATGTTTACTATTTTATCCCTAGCTCTTACTTTCTATTTATGGATACATTGTTTCTTTTTGTTAGACAATATTTTCCTTGTGTTGGTTTTGACTATTTTAAATGTTTTGTGTTGAATGTTGTTTTTACTTTTATTTTGGATATTGGGTTTTGAAATGATGTTTTTATTATATATATGTATGTTTTTGTTATTTGGATTTAGCATATCTATTTACTTTGAGACAAAGTATTCTCTTTTGGTGGGGTGTGGGAAGTTATGGATTAAGGTGAAGTCTGAGTAGTCTTGAGTCCAGAACTTCCCCTAATTTTGATCTCAATGTTTTCTTTCCGTGTTTCTTTTTCCTTGTGGATATTTTAATTTCTGTTGAACCAACATGCTAGGTAGTGTAGATAATTTGTCGATACATAGTAGCATTATCTTTTTACATATACATAGTCTTTAAATGCTTTTTAAATTTTGTTGATAATTCTGCACCCTCAAAATTTTTGAGATTGCTGGTTATTCATGCAATCATGCATATTGATTATCTGGTAATATTTGTTCTGATAATGAGAAGGAAAGTTGAAACTTGAAACATGACTTATGAGTCTATACTTGATTGTGTGTGTAATGCCATGTGTGTTCTGAACTTATTTTGCCACATTCATATATTATGTATTGACTCAAAACTTGCCTTAGTACTGTAAGATTGGTTTAGTGATGTGGTTAATTTGGAAGGGATCATAGGTATTTGTTCTTTTAGTGAGCCCACTTTTGCCTAAATGACATACCAAATGTGTAGCTGACCCCTTGTTCTTATTATTTCTGCCTCTTTTGCACTCATTCTTTCTTGAAACCTAGCTAGCTTAGCCTTATTTTGTGAAATACCTTGATATTAGCCCTAGTCTATCCTTTAACATATGAACCTTTATTGAGGCTAAAAGCCTAAGATGAGGGTAGCTACAATAGTTGCCTTGGTTTGGGGAATAGATATTATGTACTTCACCTCAGGCTAAAAGCTTAAGTTGAGAGTGGCCTTTATTGTTGTATCGTAATGAAAATAAGGTGGTTAGTTGGGAAAGAAAGAAAGAAATGAAAAGTCAGGAGCTAGGGTGAGAAAAAGAAAAACAGAAGTACCTTGCGTTAAAGATAATAGCGAAAGTGAGTTAAAAAATAAGGCACAACTGAAAAAGGGAAAGAAGGCACTCGGAAAAAGCTTGAAATAGGAGAATAAGAGAGGATTTAGTGGAAATGGTTGAGTTATGAAGGTAAAGGTGTTGGTAAACATGGTTCAAGGACATTATTTAGTCATTACTTTCCTAAAATGCAATACCAAAGCCCTATTATCCTATGTTACAAGCCATTAAGTCCTAAAGTTATCTTAATCCACTTTGTCACGAATCCGGAAGATGAGTATAGAGGCAACTTCATAGTGTTAGTAATTTTGCATAAATTTCATTTGTGATAGTTAGAGTACTAGCATAGTCCCTGAATTCTTAATGCATTCTGAGTAAGATAGAGGGACTTCTTTTTTGTTAGGGCATTTGCACTGTTTGATTTGCATATGACTAACCTAGTGATTGTGGATGGTTGATACTCCTTACTTGTCATAGTTGGATTGTCAGATACATTCTTTTTGTTTTATTTTGCTGAGTAGTTTTTCAATCTGGTTTTAAAAATAGGAGTTGGGTACCTGAATTAGAGTAAATAATGTATTTGCGAATTGTGTAACTACTATGTGTTTCTCATTATCTACTTAGATTGAGTCATTGCTTTAGGACAAGCAACGGTTCTAAGTTAAGGGTGTTGATGTGCTGTCAAAATACAACACATTTGATACCTAAAACAAGGGATTTTGTGAGTTCTTAATGTTACTTTATATGATTTTTTATGTGTTTTTGTGTTGTTATTGTATAAAAAGTAGGTTGGCATGATTTTGGGAAAAAGTTGCAGATTTTGCTGAATTGTAGGACATACGATATTTGCTATGAGTCATTGTCTATGCTACGAGTTGTAAGTTGATCTCATAGCAAGGAACAATGAGCAAAAATCAGAAATCTGCTAAGTGGAGGTCAGCCCTACGAGGCCACTCTACCAGTCGTAGGTCTCCCTACAACTCGTATAGGTAGGCTCCTAACAAGAAACAGAGAGCTAAAATTTTGGACCAAGAACTGAAGGCTAAGACTGTGAGAGTAGTATATAAGTTGAAGCCTAAGCAACGACTCAAACTAGTGGGTCATAAAAGTCAAGTCCAAAATGCAAAGTGCTTCATATAAAACCCCGATTACAACTCGTAAGTTACCCTATGAGTCATAAATGTGCAACGTACCTACTATCAACTATCTTTTCTATTTAATTTTTAGGGTTGAATTTGTAAGTAATATAAATACTTTATGATATGGTTAATTTTAAGAGATCCCAAATGTGAATCTTAGAGAGAACACTTTGAATATTCTTTCTATAATATTTTTAGGGTTTAGTGTAGGTTCAAAGTTTTAATTGGAAAACCCACTTTTAGGGTTTGTAAGACTCACATTGCATTCATTCTCCATTCATCAAAGCTTGTGGTGTTGCAACTTGTGGTGCTCTTATTTTTCATTGCTTTAGGTAAACTCTCAACTATGTCATTTATTTGCATTATTGTTGGTTTTGCCTAAGCCATGAGTAGCTAAGCACCCACAACTTGGGGTTGTGGGAATCATGTGTATATGTCTTAAAATAACCTAGAATTTTTGCAATTCTATGATTGGAGTTTTGCATGTTTTGTTTATTCCCTTTTATTTGGATTAATGTTTGGTGGTGGACAATACAAAACCCCTCCTAATATCACGATCCCAACCAGAATAGTGATGAATAGGAAAAGAGAAGTAGACAACAAGATTCGATTGATGTTTTCTCGTCTAATTAACAAAACCTGACCAAGGGGAGGTTGATTGGGACATTGGGTAACGGTTAGTTGGCACGCCATGGTTGCCGACCAAGTGCCATGGTGAAATTTGACTTCACCTTTACAAAAGGGCTGGAAGAACCTAAGCTACCGCTCTGCATGCAAAATCCCAATTAGAGTTATGTTGTCTAGGGTTATTGAGTCAATGAACCATGCAGAACAAAATTTCCAAGTTGTCACTAAATTTGAGTGTTTTCTTGCATAATTAGTATAGAGTGTACTTTTATCTTTTTATTCTCAAATCGCAACGCCCCCCACCCCCCAATTTAAAGATTTAAGTTATTCATGTTTGAAATGATTGATAGTGGATCTCTACGATCAAGCCTCATATTCCCTGTGAATTCGACCCTAACCTTCGGTTAAGTTAATTGCTGATAGTGATCGTTTTCTTCTTGGAGCATGAACATCAGATTAGGTACTAAGATTTACTTGAGTTCCTAGACCCTTCTAAATAGACTTCTAATAATATGTTGAAAATTGAGCCCCTCAATTTGAGATAATAGATAATGGAGCTCCGTGAAGACCAACAATCTCTTAAATGTAAAGCTTAGCATAATCTTTCATTGACTATGGCTTTCATCATGGTAATAAATGAACAAATTTTGTCAGCTTATGAATGATTACCCAAATAGAATCATATCTACATGAAGTAGGCAGCAAATCAGTGTTGAAGTCCATATTTATCATGTCCCATTTTCGTAGTGGATGCTCAATATACTGAACTGGGCTTCCAGGTCTCTAATGTTTTGTTTAACTTGCTGACTATTGGAAAATTAGTCTACCATCTTTGTAATATCCTTTTTTATTCCATTCAACCAATAGATTTGTCGAAGGTCCCAATACATTTTTGTTGCTCCAGGCTGGGCTGGATATCTGGAATAATGAGCTTTAAAAAAATCTTAGCACGGAGTCCTCCCATATTTAGCACATATAAGAAGCCCTACTATCTAAGGACTCCATCTCTAGTTAGCTCAAATAAAGGATGTTATTGTTGTGGAATACTCTCCTCAGTGTCCTAAACTCAGGATCTTCATGCTGTTGCTTTTTTACTTCAGTAACAATGGAAGATTGTGCCATATTTGGAACAATTGCACCTCCAACTTCTGCATATACTAATCACACCTGCAAACTAGTTAGCTGATGTTAAATCTTTGTTCATTTAGATCTTATCAGCTTCAACATGCTTAGACTCCCCATGTAGTTTTTGCTAAGTGCATCAACAACAACATAAGCTTTAACGAGATGTTATAAAATGTCAACATCTTAGTCCTTTAGTAATTCTATCCATCTTCTTTGTCTTAGACCTAGCTCTTTCTACATATATAAATATTGAAGGCTTTAGAAAATCTATCCTACCCATGATCTTGAGCTTGTTGTAGGGAAAAAATGACTACAACGAGCTCAAGATCATGGGTAGGATAGATTTGTTCATGCTTTCAAAACTGTCTGGAAACATATGCAATAAGTCTACCATGCTACATAATAGAACCTAGGCCAATTCTCAAGGCATCATAATATACAACGTAGCCTTTAGTTCCATCCAGAAGAACCAAGATAGGTGCAGCAGTAAGCCTTTTCTTTAATTCTTGAAAACTCAGCTCACGCCTATCAGTCCACTGAAACATAGCTTCTTTATGCATTAATCTCGTTAGTGGTGCAGACATAGAAAAGAATCTCTTAACAAACCTCATATAGCATCCTGCCAAGCCTAAAAAGCTACAGACCTCGGTCAGATTCAATGTTCTCCACTAGGCCATTACTACTTCAATCTTCTAGCCATTGACCTTGATACCATCGTTGTAATAACTTGGCCTAGAAAAGCCACAAAAATTAGCCAAAATTCACATTTGGAGGATTTAGCACATAACCTGTTGTCCTAGAAAGTCTGTAATAAGCTCTCAAGTTGTCCACATGCTTAGCTTCTGACTGCTAATGTATCAAGATATCATCAATCAACACGATCATAAATTGAACCAAGAATGGTTTAAAGACTCGATTCATCTGGTCCATAAAAGTTGTTTGGGCTTTTGTAAGAACAAAGGATATGACAAGGAACTTAAAATGTTCGTGCTTTGTCCTAAATGTTGTCTTTGGAATATCATTGTCACGACCCAAGCCTACGGCCTAGATGTGACACAGTGAGTGGGAAACCCGAAAGAACCCTAAACAAGACTTTTAGCATATCAATTACACATTCTTGATCGCCGAGGAAAAGTTAAAACAACAAACAATAACAAAAAAAGAACATACCTAGTAAAATCCCACAAGTGGGGTTTGGAGAGGGTAGAATGTATGTAGACCTTACCATACCCCCAGAAGTGGAGAGACTATTTCCTAGTGAAGTAAAAACAACAAAGTTGTAAATAGGAAAAATGGGACTAAGGGAAGTCTTTGATAATTATAAAACGTTCAAGAGTCAAGCTCATAGCATAAGTACATCAAATTTTCCAACAACACCTCCAACATAGATTGGAGAGGGGGCCAAGACACTTTCTGAGCTCACCTTCATAGTATCCAGTGTTCAACATAAAGAAATAGGAAGTGGCTAGTGGCATCCTCGCACTTGAGGACTCACTAAAGCTATCTCCAAAGCACTGAACTAGACACATGGTGGATGATCGAAAGGTTCTCCGATCCCTACATGGTAACATCATGTAGGCATAGAGTATGCATTAGTACATTTGAATGTACTAAGGGTGTAGGATGCAAAGCAAAAAGATATAAGTCAACATAGTCAAAATGCATATCCATAAACAATGGTTAAGTATAATATCAATATGGCATGCATGATCAATGCTTGAAGAAAAACATGCTTGTAAATAATATAACTTATATATAACATTATATATATGTAGGAAGTGACTATAATCAACATAGACTAGGAAAACTACTACTTAGAATCCAAGGCATGTCACCCCATTTGAAGGTGATTGAGGTATCCGCCCCTCAACATGGTGATTGGGCATGTAACCCTCCCAAAAGACTAATCGAGGTATCCAACCCTCAACATTGTGATAGGGAAAATGACAACCCAACAAGGTGGTCGAGGTATCTCCCCCACAAAATGGTGACTGGGCATGCCACCCCTAACAAGGTGATTGGGCATGTCACCCCTCAACAAGGTGTGGTCTACTTGCAATACTATAGATACGTTTTATAACTTAAATGCATACATGCAAGCCCTTCATCATCATAAAGTTCCCTGACTTGTGAACTATTTAATAGATCATCAATAACTTGAGAATGCTTGGAAAAATATTTTATCAAAAACTTGGTGAGTGTATAATGCTAGTTAAAAATCATGCAATTTGAGAGTGAAATAATGTGAGAAAACTAAATGTAAATCAAACCGCCAACATATAGTAAAACCCTCATGTAACATACCTTAAAATCCATCATCAAATCTCATAATAGATCATAGTTCCATAACTCCAAACATACATAGTCTTAATAGATAAAACCAACTTATAGTATAAGATTCAAATAGATAGGCATGCATAATCAATCAACATTTCATAAAACCCCAACATAATTTATAATCAAAATCTATAATAAGAGATACCCATAAATAATACAACTTGAAAACATGCAATTTCTTAAAAAGGAAGATTGGGCTCAATGGGTGAAAGGATCCAATGGATGAAACCTACACACCTCAAACTTGGATTTTCTTGAGTTGAGCTTGAAGATAACTTGGAGCTTGAAGAGAATCCTTGAGTTCCAAAGTTAGGCTTTAAATCTTTGAAATTTTAATGAGATATTTGGTTAAGTATTGGAGGAGTTTTTGATAGGGTCCTGAGTTATATATTGTTGAAAAATGGCTAAGTATAATTGTTTTCACACATAAGTGGGCATGGCGTTATGACCCCAATGCCTTTTGCTGAGATCGAAAAACTAAGGACAATAATACACTAGTACACACTATTGGCACGATATAGACCAGATGCCAAACTCTATTCAATACTTATTCATGCCCCTGAGACATCGTTGCTATGGCGTGGATAGCCACTGAAAATCAAAGATTAAGGAAAATTATTTTTCACTACGGGTCCTCTAAAATCAAGTTTATACCCTTTTCCCACTTAATTTTGCTCCTTGATCAAGAATATGAAGTCAGAATTTTGATATCACGCACAGATTTTGAGATATATGAAAATTATGATTATGGACATTTCCGAAGCACATTTTTAGGGCGCTTCAATATCCCCTCCTTGGGAACATTCATCGCCAATTGTCAAATAAATGTGCATAAGAGAAGTAATCATGAAGATCTCAACGCAACATGAATGCAACAAATGCATTTAAACACTATTTTCAAAAATCTCAACATAAGTGTCAAAAATCACCATGAACTTGCTAACATAAACATGAATGCATGCATAATGACTTAAGGGCTAAAACTTACAACTTGAAATCATTTTGGGGACTTAAAATAGTACCTTTGGCTTGAGTAGATTGGAAGAGATATGGATATCGCTTTCTCATGATCACCTCAGTTTTCCATGTGGCTCTTTCAACTTATTGGTTCCTCCAAAGGACCTTAACGGAAGCTACATCTTTGTTTTTCAACCTCTTCAGTTGTAAATCAAAAATCTCCATCGAGACCTCCTCAAAGGTCAAATTATCTTCTACAACACCCACAACATCTAAAGGCATAATAGCACTTGGGTCATCCACACACTTACTCAACATGGATACATGGAATACTGGATGAACCAAATTCACTTGCATAGGCAACTCCAACTCATACGAAACATTACCCACACTCCTCAAAACTTTATAAGGACCAACAAACCTTGGGCTCAATTTCCCTTTTTTGCCAAATCGAACCACATCCTTTATAGGTAAGACTTTTAAGTAAACACAATCACCAACCTTAAACTCAAGATCATTTCTCCTCACATCAGAGTAGGACTTTTGTCTAATTTGGGCTATTTTCAACCTCTCCCATATCAACATGACCTTTTCCAAGTCTTCCATGACCAAATCCAGACCTAGTAAAGCCATTTCCCCCCACTTCAAACCACCAAATTGGGGATCTACAATTCCTATAATAAAGAGCTTCAAAGAGAGCCATACCAATGGTTGAGGGGTAGTTATTGTTGTAAGAAAATTCAATGAGTGGAAGATGTTCATCCCAACTATCTTTAAAATCCAAAACACAAGCTCTAAGAATATCTTTAAGAGATTGGATAGTCCTCTTGTCTTGACCATCCTTTTGAGGGCGAAAGTTCGTGCTATGCTTAATCTTGGTACCAAGACCTCTTTGGCAGGACATCTAAAAATGAGAAGTGAATTAAGCACCACAATCTAAAATGATAGACAAGGGCACCCCATGCAATCTAACTAACTCATGTATATACAACTTTGTATAATCTTTGGCACCATAAGTAGTTTTGACCTGTAAGAAGTGAGCCTACTTTGGCATTCTATCCAGAACCACCCAAATAGAATCAAAATGTTTCCTAGTCTTAGAAAACATTACCATAAAATCCATGTTGACTTCCTCCCACTTTGAAGTAGGAATCTCTATATCATGGGCTAGGCCACCCGGTCTTTGATGTTTAGCTTTCACTTGTTGGCAATTATGACATCCGGATAAGAACTTGGCAATGTCTCTCTTCATGCCGCCCCAACAAAACTCCTCCCCCAACTCTCTATACATCTTTGTAGAACTAAGGTGAATGTAATAGGATGAAATATGGGCCTTCTTCAAGATCAATTTCTTTCAAATCATTCATATTTGGCACACACAATCTACCTTGGTAACGAAGGGCACCATCTCCCCTTTGGTAAAAAACATCCACTCTACCATCTCTCACCAAGGCCTTCAACTCTATCCAGGCGGGGTCTAGATATTGTTTTGCCTTTACTTCCTCAATCAAGGGAGACTTAGAACCATCAACAACTACTACACCCCCTTTATGAACTTCATCCAACCTAACCCCCAATCTGTCCAATCGGTGGACCTCTCTAGCCACCTCTTTGCCAGTATCATCAACATGAGCTAAACTACATATATATACCCTACTTAAAGCATTGACCACAATATTAGCTTTGTCCGAGGTGGTAATGCAAACTCATATCAAAATCATTATGGAGCTCTAACAACCTTCTTTGTCTCAAGTTAAGATCTTTTTGGATGAAAACATATTGGAGACTCTTGTGGTTGGTAAAAACATCAACATGAACCCCATACAAGTAGTGATGCCGAATTTTCAAAGCAAATACCACAGGCCACCAATTCAAGATCATGGGTGGATAATTCTTCTCAAGAACCTTAAGTTTTCTAGAGGCATACGCTATCACCTTACCACATTGCACCAAAACCCACTCAAAACCAATTCTATAGGCATCACAATATACAACATATCCTTCAAATTCTTCCTGTAGTGACAACACAGGAGCACTGACAAGCTTATCCTTAAAATCTTGGAAAATTTTCTCACATTCATCATTCCACATGAATTATGCCTTCTTTTGGATCAACTTAGTCATGTGAAAAGAAATTGAAGAGAAATCATTTACAAATCTCTGGTAATAACCCGCCAAACCCAGGAAGCTTCTAATGTACAATAGAGTCAAAGGTCTAGGCCAATTTCTAATCACCTCCGTCTTCTTAGGATCTAACTCTGTGCTATCATCCAACACCACATACCCTAGAAAAGCAACCTCTTTAAACCAAAACTCACATTTTTCATATTTAGTATACAACCTGTCCTCCCTTAAGATTTGCAACACCGCCCTCAAGTTATTCATATTCTCCTCTTCACTATGGGAATAAATCAAGATATCATCAATAAAAAGCACAAAAAACCACTCAACGCAAGGATTAACGACCCTATTTATGAGATCCATAAATATAGTTGATGCATTAGTCAACCCATAGGACATAACCACAAAATCAAAGTGCCCATACATGGTATGGAAAGCCATCTTGGGAACGTCACACTCCGTCACTTTTACTTGGTAATACCCGGATCAAAGATCAATCTTACAAAAGTGACTAGCCCATTGAAGTTGATCAAAAAGGTCATCAATCCTTGGCAAAAGGTACTTGTTCAATATGGTGACTCTATTAAGTTGTTCGTAATCAATGTACATTCTGAAAGAACTATCTTTTTTCTTCACAAACAACACCGGTGTTCCCCAAGTTGACTTACTAGGCCATATAAAACCCTTCTTCAACAAATCCCCCAATTGCTCCTCCAACTCCGCCGGGGCCATACAGCAAGGGGGAATAGAAATGGGTTGAGTATCGGGAAGGAGGTCTATACCAAAATCCATTTCTCTTTCAGGAGGAACACTAGGAAGCTCATCAAGAAAGATATCAAGAAACTCATTAACCACCGAAACTGACTCAATAGTAAGGACTTTGGACTCAACATCCCTAACCCTCAAAAGATGATAGAGATAACTCTTAGAAATGACTTTTGGGAATTAAGGAAAGAAATGAATCTACCCTCGAATACCACATCACAACGTCCCACTCAAGGACGATCTCATTAGGAAATTGGTATTTTACCCTATGGGTTCTACAATCAATATGAGCATAATGTGCATGCAACCAATCCATCCAAGAATGACCTCAAAATCTACCATATCTAACTCAACAAAATCACAAGGCAAGATTTTTTGCAAAATGAACACGGGATAATTTCTATAGACTCTTCTAGCAACAATGGACTCACTAATGGGGTAGACACTTCATAAGTTCACACAATAATTTGGGACTAACAATGATGCTTTATGGCAACAAATGGAGTAATAAAAGAAAGAGTGGCACCCTAGTCTATCAAAGCATACACTCAAAATAAAAAACCTTTAAGATACAGGTGATGGCATCAGGGCACCTTATCCACCCCTTTTCTCCCTTGGAGAGCATAGAATCTATCTTGCCTTAGAGCACCCTCTTGTTGGCCTTCTCTCCCCTTTTGACCCGTATTTGCACCTTGGCCTTGTGGACGACCATCTATACCTTTATTTTGAGAATGAGAATAATCAATCACCTTATGGCCCACTTCTCCACAACCATACCAAGCATTAGAGTTCTTCAAACATTGGCCATTATGGCTCCTACCACATCTTTGACATATCAGGTTAGGTACCCCACCACTACCACCATGGAAAATTGGGTTGCCATTAGCAAACCTTCTATTAGGAGCATTGGGAGACCCTTGGCCTTGGAACTTGTGGCCTTGAGGAACCAAGTGCCTTTCAAATTTTAGAATTCACCTTCAAAATGAGCCCTCTTGGACTTACCACTTCTTCTCTTTCTAAGCTTTTCCCCCTCTAGTTGTTCGACAGATGTCATGAGGAAGGACTAATCCATATCACCTATCAACATGGTGGTAAGACACTACTTATTAACCATGTTAGATAAACCGATACAAAATTTTTCATTCTTGATCTCAACTCGGCAACCAATTGTAAGGCATACCTAGAGAGTTGGTTGAACTTGAGGGCATACTCCCTTACATTCATGGAACCTTACTTAAGGTTCATAAACTCTATCATTTAACCCTCCATTAGCTCGATAGGAAAGAACCGATTAAGGAATGCGGCTTTGAACTCCTCCTAAGGAATAGCATAATCATCTCTCCTCTCCGACATCCATTGTGTAAACCAAATCTAATTCATCCCTTTGAGTTGGTAGGCTGTCAAATCTACCTTTTCCTTAGAATTGATCCCCACAATAGATTGCACCTTATACATCTCATTGATTAGCTCTTGGGGATCCTTATTCGTCTTGGATCCATGGAACTCTAATGGGTTCATTCCAGTGAAATTCCTCACCCTAGAAGCCAGAGTGGTAGCATGAGCGGCTTTGACCTCTTAGTGACTTTGGTTGGTCATAGCATGAGCCAACATTATAATAGCATCCCGAAACACATCTTGGGCCACCCCTCCACCTTAAGGAGCAGGAGGGGCCGGTTGCTCCTTGGGTGTACGGTCTCTCCATAGTATCCCTTTTGGAAGCAGCATGATCTAGAAGCGCAAAGAGCATTTGTTAGGGAAAAAACCTTACACTCATACCTAAACCATGATATAGACCATGAAGAAGTGAAGCATTTCCTAAAATGCCTCATATCCTCCCATTCATAGTTGTGGCGCACTTTACAACCATGAATAAGACTCTAATAAATGCAGTGTGTTGGATTTTGAGGAACATTAACAACCTAGTACTCTAATACCAAGTTTGTTACGACCCAAGCCTAGGGCCTAGACGTGACACGACAAATGGGGAATCCGAAGGAACCCCAAACAAGCCTCTTAGCATATCAATTACACATCCTTGGCCACGGAGGCAAAGTAAAAACAACAAGAGTTATCAATATGGAAAATGGGACTAAGGGAAGTCTTTGATAATCATAAAATGTTCAAGAGTAAAGCTCATAGCATAAGTACATCAAATATTCCAACAATACCTCTAACATAGATTGGAGCGGGGGCCAAGACACTTTCTGGACTCACCTTCATAGTATTAAGTGTTAAACATAAAGAAATAGAAAGTGGCAAGAGTAAGATAGATGGCGTCTCGGACATGAGGACTCACCAAAGCTTATCTCCAAAGCACCAAACTAGCTACGTGGAGGACGATCGAGAGGTGCTCCAGTCCCTACATTGTAACATCATGTAGACATAGAGTATATGTTTAGTATATTTAAATGTAATAAGTATGTATGATGCAATGCAAAAAGACATAAGCCAACATAGTAAAAATGAATAATCATAGGCAATAGATAAGTATAATATCAATATGGCATGCATGATCAATGTTTGAAGTAAAGTATGCTTTGTAAATAATATAACCTATAGATGACATAATACGTGTGAAAGAAGAGACCATAATAAACATAGACCAAGCAAACTATTACGTGGAATCTAAGGCATGTCACCCCTTAGAAGGTGATTGAGGTTCCACCCCTCAATGTGGTGATTGGGCATGTCATTCCCCAAAAAGGAGCTTGAGGTATCCACCCCTCAACATGGAGATTGGGCATATATCCCCCAAAAACTAATTGGGCATGTCGGCCCCAACAAATTATGATCTACTTGCAACACAATAGATATGTTTCATGAATTCAATGCATACATTCAAGCCCTTAATCATCATAAAGTCCCTGGACTTGTAAATTATGAAATAGATCATCAATAACTTGTGAATCTTTGTCAGGACATTTTATCAAACACCTAGTGGGTGTATAATGCTAGTTGAAAATCACGAAATGCAAGAGTGAAATAATGTGAGAAAATTGTGAGACAACTCAATGTAGATCAACCCACCAACATAAAGTAAAATTGTCATGTAAGATACCTTGAAATCCATCATTAAATCTCATAATAGATCATAGTTTTACAGCTTCAAACATACATAGTCTCAATAGAAAAAACAAAGTTATAGTGTAAGCTTGAAAATATAGACATGCATAAACAATCAACATTTCATAAAACCCCAACGTAATTTATAATCGAAATTCATAATAAGAGATACCCATAGAGGATACAACCTTAAAACATGCAATTTCCTAAAAAAGAAGATTGGGCTCCATGGGTGAAAGGAATTATTGGATGAAACCCACATACCTCAAACTTGGGTTTTCTTAAGTTGAGCATAAGGAGAACTTGGAGGTTGAAGAGAATCCTTGAATTCCAAAGTTAGGCTTGAAATCTTTGAAATTTGAATGAGATATTTGGTTAAGTCTTGGAGAGGTTTTTCAGAGGGTCTTAAGTGATATAGAGTTTAAAATTTTCTAAGTATAGGTGTTTTCACACATAAGTAGGCATAGGGCTATGACCCAAATTCCCTTGGCCGAGATAGAAAAACCAAGGAAAACAATAAATTGGTCACTCCCTTGGCGCGACGGGGACCAAACATGAACCTTAATCCAACACTAATCCGCACCCTTGGCGTGTTGCGGCCAGGGAGAGGATGGCTACTAGAATTCAAAAATTAGCAAAAATTAATTTTTGCTATAGGTCCTTTGAAATCTAGATTATACCCACTTTCGACTCAATTTTACCCTTTGATCGAGAATATGAAGTCAAATGTTTGATATCATGCATGAACTTTTAGATATATGAAAATTTTGATTATAGGCATTTCCGAAGCACATTTTGGTGTGCTTCAATCAGCATCCCTGACTCATAACTGGTGGTACACGGATCATAAGTCAATCTTCAAAAAGTATTTGGCACCCTGCAACTGGTCGAGCACGTTATCAATTCATGGAAGAGGATAATTATTGTTGATAGTTACTTTATTTAGTTTCCTATAATTAGTACACATCCATAAGGAGTCATCTTTCTTTCAAACAAAGAGCACTGGAGCACTCAATGAAGATGTACTTGGCCTATTAAAGCATATATCAAGTAAGACCTTCAGTTATTCCTTCAATTCCTTTTGCTCTACAGGAGATATTCTATAGAGAGGAATGGATATAGGCTGCTATTAGGGAGAAAATCTTTAGAAAATCAATTTCGCTTTGAGGGGAAGGGGGATCCTTGAGTTCATCCAAGCATACCATCGGGAATTCATTCACAACAAGGATTAACTGAAGGGTCACCAACTCTATATCAATATCCCTAGCTGAACTAGATGGTATATACAACCTTGAAGGATCAGCTTACAAGTCCTAAGCTATGAAATAAAGTTTCCATTGGGCGAGGTAACACTACTTTTCCATTAAAGGACAAGCTTACTTTGAAAATAGAACTGGACTAGCTTTGCTCGATAATCAATATTAGCATAACAAGCTACTAACAAAACAATACTAATAACGACATCAAAATCTAGTATAATCAATTCAATTAAACCAGTAGAGGTTTGGCATTCATTAATTAACACTTTACAACCTCAACAAATATGGCTAGTTATAATTGAGTCACTAACTAGTGTAAATATGTTAACTAACCCCAACAACAACTTAAGCCTCATATTAAGCTTACCAACAATAAATGGAGTAATACATAAACATGTAAATTGAGGATCTATTAGTGCATCATCAATATACCTGTGACCACATTAGAGATGCCTTTGAATCTTGTCAGCCTGTGAGTGCATAAAAGTGATTCTGGTCACCAATAGAACCTGAACTATCTCCGCTGCTTTTCCCCCTACCATAACCACCCATAGATAGTCCAGAAGTAAGCATTAATGACCATATTTTCCATATAACATTTACACGAGGAAACATCTGTAAAACTTCTTTAAAATGACCATAAAAGAGCGTAAGATTATTACCTAAACACACTTGCTGCAAACCAAGAATAACCCATAAACAACTCCTAACATAGGTAATATGAGGGGAAAATAATTATAAAGCGTAAGGCATGGATTTCTAGGCACAAGCATGAATTTTAATAATAATAATGCAAAGAACATACCTAAATTTCTGAGGGAGCTTTATCTGCTACTTCATAACTATTTTGGGACAAAAATTATGTGTTTTGATCCTTAAAAAGTCTAATTAGCCGACATAGAAGTGGGCTTGACCCAACCCTGCCCAAGGCCCGATTTTGTGCTCCGGCAGTCACGGTAAAACCGTCATAGCTTTTTATTCTAAAGTTGGATTGATGGATGTTTTCTTCTTTGTAAACTAAATTTGTAGAGCTTTAATTTGACAGGTCATGGGCCTTCTAACACCTTGGATTTTGGAAGATATCGCCTGATATATTTGACCCAAATTTAAGAAGGATTTCTAAAAGAAGCTTACGGTAACTTTGGTCAATTTTTATCTTTTAACTTTCTTGATTCCAAAACTTAACATATGACATTTGTGATATCAAAACACCCTTTAAAATACATTTTTTGCAAATTATATACTCTTAGTTTCATTTGAAAAGTGAAACGTAATTTAAACCTTTTCAAAAGGGCAACGCATCACTCGGGTGATTTCATTAATCCTGAATGTGTATTTAGGGGATTCCTTTAACTTAAAATGTTAGGTCCTTGATACTACCACTTATTGGAAGCCTTATTGTTTATAGATTCTATCTAAAATCATATATTTTTTTATATAACATGCCATACTATATATATTTTGGAAGATGAGAAACACGGGGTCTCACAGTTCATACTACTCCACTTAGTCTAAACGACTAACCAAATATGTGAAATATCCCTTGATCCTAATGATTTGAGCCTTACATACACCTTTTCTTTGTACAAAACCGAAATTACCTAGCCTTATTAGATATAATATCCTGAAATTGGCCCTGGTCGTTCGTTGAGCATCGTGCACCTTAAATGTGACAAAAAGCCTAAGTTGAGGGTGGCTATCGAAAGTGGCTCTGGTTCCTAGGTTAGAATTGTGCACCTTGACTCAGGCCAAAAGGATAAGTTGAGGGTGGTTGGTGTAAGTGTAAACACAAAATGTGGGGGGAAACTGATGAAACATGGAAAAAGAGATAAAAATGTCTGGTTGCAAGATAAATGAGTGATACTTAAGTCATGAGCTAAAAGATAATTGATTTGAAAATAAAAAGCAAACAATTGAAAAAAGAGAATAAGGCACCTAGAAAAGCTTGAAATAGGAGATAGGGAGAACGAGATGAAAAATAACAGTGTTGGTAGGGCAAAATTGTAGAAAAATGTAGTGTCAAGGAGGGATTTTAGTCATTG
The DNA here is from genome assembly GCA_025774065.1 of Solanum ossicruentum. NCBI lineage: Eukaryota > Viridiplantae > Streptophyta > Magnoliopsida > Solanales > Solanaceae > Solanum > Solanum ossicruentum. Next base: position 105,340 of record JAOTQR010086439.1, read on the forward strand.
TTTTTCCAAAACATCTTACCAAAGCACCTTCTGCCTATATTACAAGCCAGTAAAGTACTAAAGTGATCCTAGTCCAAGTAGTCAAAGGTCATAGTCATGAGTACAGGGGCAAGCATATGGTATTGAACATGGGATTTGAATGTTTTTTTTGAGAGAATGATTTACTTTTACATAGTCCCAAGCAATGAATCTGAAAATATCATTATGAGAGAGACACAGGACTTCTTTCGATAAGGGCACTTACATTGCACTATTGACATTAGACTAACTCAATTATTGTGGCATGTTTATAATTACCTTGCTTGTCATAGTTGCATTGTCATATATGTTGATCTCTTTTGTTTGCTGGATAGCTATCTAATCTTTGCTTAAGTTTGATGTGATGTATGCCATTAGATTGAGGTTTGTATGTTACTATGCTATTTATATAGATTGAGTCCATCGTTTGAGTACAAGCAGCAATTTTAAGTTGATGGTGTGTTGATGAGCTGTCAAAATATAATACTTTTGATGATTAAAACTTGGAATTTTGTGTGATCTCAATGCGATATTGATGTCGACCAAGTTACATCTCCTTTTTAGAGGATAAAGCGGCCGCTATCAAGAAATAGAATCTAACAATTGTTAGGGTCGAACCCATAGGGAATACATAGACTTAAGAGAATTCACCAATTTGCTATCTGAATGATTAAACAATTTACTTCTCGAAAGGTGCTTTTTCCAATAATGAGTGGAAAATGTAACTAACTAACTATCACAGGAGAAAAGTCAATAATTGAGAGAAATAAGGGTATTGTGTTCCCCATGATTCTCTAACTCAGTATCACCAAGTAACCTAATTCTTTTCTTGTATATAACATGCAGGATGATGATTTATGTTGACCAAGACCTTTGATCAAAAGTGAGAGGTGAATTTCCCTATACATCTTGGCCTATCTCCATAGTGTGCATTACTAACCATTACCTATTAGTCCCTATACAACCTCTCATTAGCCTAGTTTGGTTATTAGATGAGAATACATCAATCAAATCCTATTAATTGATCTCTCTTCTGAGTCATTACTACGCTGCTTCAGTCAGTAATACTAGGTGGGTTCTAATGTTGGCCACAACTATAAAACTTGCAAAACAAAGAGGTTAAAAAATACTTGTATGTATAACTTCCAAGAATCATGAATTATCCAGTTTTACTTTATTAGTTCTTCATGGTTCCCACAACCCTAGTTGTGGATTTAGTTACTCATGATATGTGTAGATGCAAGAATTATGAATAGAGAAGACATAATTGAACACTTACACAGTCCAACTTCAATAAGAATCACAAGCTTCAAGGTAAAATTAAGTCACAAGTGTTCGCAAAGACTGATGTGCTGTCAAAATACAATACATTTGATGGCAAAAAAGGGGATTTTAGTGAGTTCCCAATCTAACTTTTTTATGTGTTTTTGTGTTGTTCTTTTAAAAAAGATAAGTTGGCATGATTTTGGAGAAAATTTGTGAATTTTTCTTAAGCATAGGACATACAAGTCGTAGAGTGTGTCGTAGCAAGAACAAAAGATCAAAAACTCAGAAATCTACTAAGTGGAGATTAACCCTATGAGGCCATCCTATGAGTCATAAGTTACACTACGACTCGTATAGGTGGACTTGTAGAAAGAATCAAAGAGCTAAAATGATGGACCAAAATCTGAAGGCCTAGACTACAAGAGAAGCATACGAGGCATAGCCCAAGCAATGAATTGTACCAGTGGGCCATGCCAGTTTAGTCCAAAATGCCAAGAACCTGATACGAGACCCCAACTATGACTCATACCTGCTAGATGTACCAGTTGCTAGCTGTTTTTCCTGTGTTATTTTTAGCGTTTGTATGTAAACACTATAAATACATTAAGTTAGGGTTTTATTATGAGATTCCAAGTTATAGAACATAGAATTTGCCTTTGGATATTTTCTCAAGAATCCTTTAGGTTTCAACTTAGTTTATCATTTCTCTTGGAAAACCCATTTTGGGGATCGCAAATCTTGGTCTGTACTCATTGCCAATCTATCAAGCTTTTGGGTTTACAACTTGTGGTGTCTACACTTTTCATTACTCTTAGTAAAACTCTCAACTGTGTTCTATATTTGCATTTTTGTTGGTTTTGACTTAGTCATGAGTAGCTAAGCACCCACAACTTGGGGTTATGGGAAGAATGTGTAGTTAACTTGGTATGAACTAGGAGTATTACATTTGTATGATTGGGGTTTTGTATGTATTATCTACTTCTCTTCATATTGGTTGTTGTTTGGTTGTGGACAACACCAAACCCCGCTTACTATCACGATTTTTACTAAGATAGTGATGAATAGGAAAAGAAAAATAGATGACAGGATTTGATTGATGTGTTCTCATCTAATCAACCAAGTCTGACCAATTGGAGGTTAACAGGGACAGTAGGTAACGGTTAGTTGGCACGCCATGGTGGCCGACCAAGTGCCATGGTGAAATCCAACCTTCACCTTCACAAGAGGACTGGGAGAACTTAAGTTATCATCCTGTATGCAGATCTCTTGTCATAGTTATGTTATCTAGGGAAATTGAGTCAACGAACCATGGAGAATACAATTCCCATGGAGCAAAGGTAAATGAACAGATCATGGAGCAACTTGATCAACTTCACATAAGTATGGACTTGGTTTTGAAGAAAAACCAAGCAAGTGTCAAAAAGGTCACTCACCAACGTCCAAAGACTCCAGCATACAAAGATCCATTCTTTGATGAGGATTTATGTTTTGTAAGCAACCAAGCAGCAGGTTTTTCTAGAACAACCTACAAGGGGCCAATTCAGACTATTGGAGGCAAGGTTCTGGGAATCAAGGTTGGAATTTCAACCATGATGGGGTCTATAGAGACAACCAGGGTTGATACTATGAAAGAGAGATAGTGCCAGAGACTGAATGGGGAAGAAGAGATGGCTATAGGAATGGTCCTTATGTGCCACCCCACAACCATAATGCCGGGTCATTTAAGTCCAGGATCAAAGAGATGTTTGACAAGTTGTTGAAAAGGGCCAAATACCAAGATGAAACTTTAAAGGGAATGAAAGTCGATATTTCATGTATTAACTAAAAAATAGAGTCTCACTCGGTGGCAATTAAGCAACGCTGCGCAAGTTTCTTCGTAATTAAAGCAATGCCAAAAGGGCACCTTACCAAGCAATACAATTCAAAATCCTAAAAATGAAGGGCATTGTATGGCATCCATGACTCGGAGTGGCAAAAACACCATACATCCCCCTGTGCCAGTGGTTGTGGATGAAGTTGATGAGAAGGGTCTTGGTGGTGGAGTCAAGGTTGAGGGAGAATGTCCGAAGATTGTTGGGATGCAACAAAAAGAGGTAAGGGAGCACCAAAAATTGAAGTTAATTCCAAAATCCCCTCCTCCAATGAATGGAGTTATCATTCCTTCCCTACCGCCCATGTCAAACAAAATATAGATTTGAAAACACTCATACAATCAAGAAAAAAAGAAGGGGAAACCCCATTTTCATTTCCTCAAAGGCTTAAGAAAAAGGAGGAGGAGGGTAAATTCAAACACATCCTCTCAATGTTGAAGCAACACTCCATCAACATTCCTCTCTAAAAGCTTTGGAGAAGATGCCCGGGTACGCCAAGTACTTGAAGGATTTGGTGACCAAGAAACACACTTTGAGCCAAGATTTATCTCAAGAACCCAAATAATGTAGTGCAATTATGAACAAATGCCTTGTTCAAAAATTAGAGGACCCCACTGCATTATCCATCCCTTGCACTATTGTTGATATTGAGCTCGCAAGAGCATTATGTGACTTAGGAGCGAGAATCAATCTAATGCCTCTTCCTGTATTCAAATACTCTTGTCCTTGGCAATCCCACCCCAACAAGAATGAGGTTGCATATGGCAGATCGAACCATTAAAAAGCCAGAGGGAGTCCTTCTCGATGTGCTTTTTAAAGATCATAAATTCATCTTTCCCATGGACTTTGTTATCCTTGATTGCCAGGTTGATTTCGAGGTGCCTATCATCTTAGGAAGCCCATTTCTGGCCACTGGGAGAGCCTTAGTGGATATGAATTTGGGTCATCTTTGATTCAGTGTAAATGATTCAGAGGTCGTATTCGATATTCGCCAATCCATGAAACACTCGGACGAGTTCAAGAGTGAGGTATGGAACCTTGATGACTATTGATGAATGATGATGACAATGTCAAGCCACAACGTTAAACAAGGCACTTCTTCGTAGGCAACTCAAGCATCTTTGATAATTGTTTGTTTGTTTTAATTGTTCTTGCTTAGTGAGATTCTTAGGTAGAATGAGTGATTTTTTTTAAAGTTGAAAGACATTGATGCAATTGTAATATTTTAGAGATTGTTGTGTTTTTGAGACTTTTTGCACTTGGAAATCAAAGAGTTGAAGATGTAAGAAAATGGCACTTGGATTAACCTCTACGAGCAAGCCTACGAATCATAGTCACCACTATGACTTATAATCGTGTGTCGTAGAGGGAAACAGTGAGTATCAAGACTTGGCACATACGCTATGAGCCAATCTTATGATTCGTAAGGTCCTCTACAAGTCGTAAATAGGGGTCGTAGTGCCCAAGTATGATCCTTGTGTTTTTGCAAGTGTTGGTCCTGCTACGGGACTAGAACCTATGAGTTGTAGGATAGCGTAAGACTCATAGTCGGGGTCTTGTAGCCCCAATCTGTAGTATTAAAAAAAATTTTTGACCCAATTTCATTTCAAAGGGGGTCAAAATAAAATTTGACACCTAAAATTTATTTCCAAATCCCTAAAGTGATGGAAAATCCCTAATCATCTTCACAATAACTTTTCCAATCAAAAACCTGGCCACTGACGTCATTTTCTGGCCACGATTCAGGTAAGGACACTATTCTTTAGGGTCCAACTTGTTTTTCCTTCTATAGTACATTAGTTCAATTCTTCTACCATTTGGTAAGCTTCTTGGTTAGCCCTAATGCACTATGGTGGTGAGTTATGCTATAGATGATTGTGTATGTGTTTAAACATGAAATTTCAAGCACATTTGATGATATTTTGATATAAACTTCAAAACCTAGGGTTGATGTGCTTTGAAGGAATGTTTTATGAATTGAACCATGTTTGAAATTCTTGAGTAGATGATTATGATTGTGTAAATGCTTGATCCCTTGAGTGTAATGCTTATTTATTACCTAAGCATTGAGCAAAATTGTTTTCAGAATGAAAATTTTGTTTGTGTGGGTGTGTTTTATATGCCTTAGATTGTTGAACCTGATTGGAATCATCTAAATGGCACATGCACCTCAGTGGCATAGTTTGGTTGATAAAAAGTGCTAGTTTGGATAGGAAAGTGCTCTTGGTTTTGTTTGATGTGAGTTGGAATTTCCTTCGACTCTTAGGGATGTTAGTTGCTTTAGCTTTCTATGTCATTTTGGGATGACCTTTGTGTATATTAAATCAAATTTCTCCTTTAAGTGTTAATTCTTAAGTTTGTGTGTCTTGTCTGAGGTTGTTGTGGGAAAGTGTTAGATACTATTGGTATCTCCTGATCCAGCTACAAGACCCTCCTACGACTCATAAGCTCCCTTACAGTCGTAGTGGTCCCTTGTAGCAAGCATCAATAACTTGTGATTTCTTCATGTTTCTCATATGAGACCAACCTAAGTCTCATAGCAACCATTACCACTCATAGTGAGGGTCTCACAATCCTGACCAAGAATTTGAAAATTTCTTTGGAAATGGGTACAAGGCCAGAGTATGACTCATAGTCTTTACTAAGAGTCATAACTGGTCCTTGTATTTGAGTTTGGACTTTATTTTTTCTAGTAATTTTGTAACTACGAGGCAAGTGTATGACTCATAGGTTCTCTACGAGTCGATGCAATACTCGTACCTGCAGAACTGCAATTGCATCTGAAAATTTTGTCTTCTATTTTATTTTGTTTCTATGTTTTGGTATTTGCATTTCTTGTCCTTTGTTATGTAACTCATTCAATCAAACATCTTGATGCTCACATGGGTCGTATGGCTGTTTTGTAGATATAATGAATCCAAAGGACAAACGAGCAATCCAATGCTTTCAATAGAGGTTGATTGAAAAATCTTCTGTGGCAGAGAGATCTGATGGCTCTCTAGAAGTTCATTGGGTCAGGATAGACCCCGAGGCTAATAGATCTCAAACCCAAGCACTTGCAGCATAGACCCCCATGGAAGTTAGCAGTTCCTCCTAGTCTAAAAAGGAGGAATGACAAGGTAATGGAGATGGGTCTGATAGAAACCTATCACAGATGACACCTACATGCTTAGCATCAAAGTTGAAATCTGAGAGCAACTCCCATACCCAACAAGACGAAGTCCAATCACACCCCCTAGTTGACCGCAAATGGTGTGTCCTAAGTATGAAGGAGATATACGACCAAGGATTAGAGCCCAATGGATAGGGAAAACCGGTGCGGTAATTTCATGAAGAGTCTAGACTGAAGGATTCAGGGTTGGATAAGGTGTAAGGATTGGATGAAGAATAAGATAGACATTGGCTGAGATGGACCCCACATACTAGCCAAGGACCAGTGCTTGATGCACCACGATGTTTGACTTCTTTTGACCCTAGTTCTTATTTTATCATTTTGGATACTTTTTTTTATTCTTAGATGATCTTTGAATTATGTTAGTTTTTTGATGTGTTTAAATATACTTATATTAGATGTTATTTTTACTTATATTTTCGATGATAATTTTTGGTTTTTAATGTATGTATGTGTATAATTCTATATTATCGTGTTTTATTTTCGTTCTTGTCTTGACTTTGAGGACAAAATATCCAAGTTTTGTGGCGTGCGGGAAGTTATGGATTTAGGTGAAGTCTGAGTAGCCTCAAGTCCATAACTTTCCCTAATTTTTATCCCAAGGTTTTCTTGCCGTGTGTTTTTTTCCTTGTGAATATTTATTTTTCTGTTGAACCGACATGTTTAGGTAGTGTAGATAATGTATAAATTCATAGTAGTGTTATCTATTAGTATAAACATAGTCTTTAGATCCTTTTAAAATTTTGCTGAAAAATTAGGTACCCTCAAAAATTTCTTTAAGATTGTGATTATTGATTCATTCATGTATTTTGGGTACTAGCAATGTTTGTTTTGATAATATGAAGGTAAGCTGAGGCTTGAAGCATGACATGTGAGTCTATACTTGATTGTGGGTGCAATGTCATGTATGTTGTGAGCCTATTTGCTACATTCATGCATCTTGTATGAACTTAGAACTTGTCTTAGTACTCTAAGATTGGTTTGGTGATGTGGTTAATATGGAAAAGATCTTAGGCCTTTATTCTTTTAGTGAACCTATTTTTGGCCTAAATGACCCACCAAATGAATGACTGAATCCCGTGTTCCAAATTTTTGAGCTTCTCATGTGCTCATTCTTTCTTGACCCCTTCCTAGCTTAACCTTATTTGATGAAATACCTTGATATTGGACTTGCTCTATCCTTGGACATGTCAGCCTTAAATCCTAAGTTGAGGGTGGCTACAAGTTGTCGCCCTAGTTTAAGGAATAAATATTACGTACTTCATCTCAGGCTAAAAACCTAAGTTGAGGGTGGCCCTTATTATGGTAAAGTTTAGAAAATGAGGTGGCTAGTTGGGAAATAAAGAAAGAAATGAAAAATCATGAGCCGAGTGAAGAAAAAGAAAAGAAAAGTGCCTTGAATTGAGAAAATGTAGCAAGAATTGAGTTAAGAATAAGGCACAGCTGAAAATAGAAAGAAAACACTCGATAAAAAGTTTGAAATAGGAGAATAAAGGTGTATTTATTGAAAAAAGTTGGGTTATGAAAGCAAAAAGTGTTGGTAAACTTGATTCAAGGATAGCATTTAGTCACTACTTGCCTAAACCGCCATACCCAAGCCCGCTTAACCTATGTTACAAAAATATAAGTTCTAAAGTGATCCAAATCCACTTTATCACTAGGTCAAAAGATGAGTATATAGACAAGCCTATGGTGTTAGTCAATATGCATGAATTTCAATTGTGAATGTGAGAATGCTTCTTCAGCCCCTAAAATCGAAATGCTTCTTTAGTGAGTAAGAGGGACTTCTTTTCAGTGAGGGCATTTGCACTACTTGATTAGCATATGGCTGCACCAGTGATTGTTGATGGTTAATGCTTTTTAGCTTATCATATTTTGGTTTACAGATTTATCATCATGTTTTGTTGTGCTCAGTAACTTTGTAATGTGGTTTTGAAAATTATAGTTGGGTCATTGGATTAGAGTGAATGATGTATATTCCATTGGTGTAGCTTCTATGTATTTGTCATTGTCTATGTAGATTGAGTCATCGCTTGAGGACAAGCAAAAATTCTTAGTTGGTGGTATTGATGTGTTGTAAAAATATAACACATTTGTTGCCTAAAACAAGGTATTTTTGTGAGTTCTCAATGCGACTTTTTTAAATGTTTTTTATGTGTTTTTTTGTTGTTCATGCAGAAAAGTTAGGTTGGCATGATTTTGGAGAAAAATTGCAGATTTTCCTGAAGAATAGGACATACGAGCTCACCTACGAGTCGTAGCCCAAGTTATGAGTCGTGGAATGTGTCGTAGCAAGAAATAGTGACCAAAATTTCGTAAATCTGTTAAGTGGCGGTCAACCCTATGAAGCCAACCTACAAGTCATAATTTGCACTACGACTCGTATAGGTGAACTCATAATAAGAATTAGAGAGCCAAAATGTTTGACCAAAAACTGAAGGCCTATACTACGAGAGGAGCATATGAGTTGTAGCCCAAGCAGTGACTCTTACAACTGGGTTGTACCAGTTGAGTCCAAAATGCCAAGAACCTGATACGAGACCCTGACTACGAATCGTAGCTCATCCTACATGTCGTACCTGCGAGACATACCAACTGCCATTGATCCTTTTTGTGTTATTTTCTGGATTTGTATGTAAACACTATAAATACATTAATTTAGGATTTTATTACGAGATTCCAGATTTTAGAACATAGAATTTGCCTTTGAATATTCTCTTAAGACTTTTAGGTTTTTAGCTTAGTTTATCATTTTTTCTTGGAAAACCAATTTTGGCGATTTACAAATCTTGCTTTGTACTCATTGCCAATCTATTAAGCTTTTGGGTTTGCAACTTGTGGTGTCTACACTTTTCATTGCTCTTGGTAAAACTCTCAACTATGTTCTGTATTTGCATTTCTATTTGTTTTGCCTTAGTCATGAGTAGCTAAGTACCCACAACTTGGGGTTGTGGGAACCATGGGTAGTTGACTTGGTATAACCTAGGTTTATTGCATTTCTATGATTAAGATTTTATATGTATTATGTATTTCTCTTCATATTGATTTTTGTATGGTCGTGGCCAACACCAAACCCTGCCTACTATCACGATCCCAACCAAGGTAGTGACAAATTGGAAAAGGGAAATAGATGATAGGATTTGATTGATGTATTCTCGTATATTCAACCAAGCGTGACCAAAGGGAGGTTGACTGGGACAATAGGTGAAAGTTAGTTTGCACGCCATGGTGGCCACCAAGAACCGTGGTAAAATTCGACCTTCACTTTCACAAGAGGGCTTAAAGAACCTAAGTTACCATCTTTCAGGCAAATCTTCAATTGGAGTTATGTTATCTGGTAAAATTGAGTCAATAAACTATGGGGAACACAATTTCAAAGTTATCCCTAAAATTGAGTGTTTCCTCATGTCATAGTTTAGTGTTTACTTTATTTTGTTTTTGAATCACAACCCCCCCCCCCCCCCCCACCGCTTGCCCTCTATCTTTAAGCACACAGACCTAAATAGAAGACAGCGGAGGAGGGGGAAGCGGATAGTGGAGG